>JAKJMR010010961.1:2991-15178 GCA_024449315.1 Daboia siamensis | reverse complement strand
AGAAGGGGACGACAGAGAATGAGGTGGCTGGATG
Source organism: Daboia siamensis (assembly GCA_024449315.1). Classification (NCBI taxonomy): domain Eukaryota; kingdom Metazoa; phylum Chordata; class Lepidosauria; order Squamata; family Viperidae; genus Daboia; species Daboia siamensis. Next base: position 15,144 of record JAKJMR010010961.1, on the reverse strand, counting down.
GAGTCACTGAAGCTGTAGGCGTGAGCTTAAATGGACTCCAGAAGATGGTAGAGGACAGGAAGGCCTGGAGGAATGTTGTCCATAGGGTCGCGATGGGTCAGACACGACTTCGCAGCTAGCAACAACAATACAGGTAAAACTCAAAAAATTAGAATATCATGCAAAAGTTCATTTATTTCAGTAATGCAACTTAAAAGGGGAAACTAATATATGAGATAGACTCATTACATGCAAAGCAAGATAGTGCAAGCTGTGATTTGTCATAATTGTGATGATTATGGTGTATAGCTCATGAAAACCCCAAATTCACAATCTCAGAAAATTAGAATATTGTGAAAAGGTGCAATATTCTAGGCTCAAAGTGTCCCACTCTAATCAGCTAATTAAGCCATAACACCTGCAAAGGGTTCCTGAGCCTTTAAATGGTCTCTCAGTCTGGTTCAGTAGGAATCACAATCACGGGGAAGACTGCTGACTTGACAGTTGTGCAGAAAACCATCATTGACACCCTCCATAAGGAGGGAAAGCCTCAAAAGGTAATTGCAAAAGAAGTTGGATGTTCCCAAAGTGCTGTATCAAATCACATTAATAGAAAGTTATGTGGAAGGGAAAAGTGTGGAAGAAAAAGGTGCACAAGCAGCAGGGATGACCGCAGCCTGGAGAGGATTGTCAGGAAAAGGCCATTCAAAAGTGTTGGGGACTTTCACAAGGAGTGGACTGAGGCTGGAGTCAGTGCATCAAGAGCCACCACACACAGACGGATCCTGGACATGGGCTTCAAATGTTGTATTCCTCTTGTCAAGCCGCTCCTGAACAACAAACAATGTCAGAAGTGTCTTACCTGGACTAAAGAAAAACAGACCTGGTCTATTGCTCAGTGGTCCAAAGTCCTCTTTTCTGATGAGAGCAACTTTTGCATCTCATTTGGAAACCAAGGACCCAGAGTCTGGAGGAAGAATGGAGAGGCTGCAAGATGCTTGAAGTCCAGTGTGAAGTTTCCACAGTCTGTTTTGATTTGGGGAACCATGTCATCTGCTGGTGTTGGTCCACTGTGCTTCCTTAAGTCCAGGGTCAACGCAGCTGTCTACCAGGAGATTTTGGAGCACTTCATGCTTTCTTCCGCAGACAAGCTTTATGGGGATGCTGACTTCATTTTCCAGCAGGACCTGGCACCTGCCCACACTGCCAAAAGCACCAAAACCTGGTTCAATGACCGTGGGATTACTGTGCTTGATTGGCCAGCAAACTCGCCTGACCCGAACCCCATAGAGAATCTATGGGGCATTGCCAAGAGAAAGATGAGAGACATGAGACCGAACAATGCAGAAGAGCTGAAGGCCGCTATTGAAGCATCCTGGTCTTCCATAACACCTCAGCAGTGCCACAGGCTGATAGCTTCCATGCCACGCCGCATTGAGGCAGTAATTGCTGCAAAAGGGGCCCAAAACAAGTACTGAGTACATATGCATGCTTATACTTTTCAGAGGTCCGATATTGTTCTATGTACACTCCTTGTTTTATTGATTGTATGTAATATTCTAATTTTCTGAGATTGTGGATTTGGGGTTTTCATGAGCTGTATGCCATAATCATCACAATTATGACAAATCACGGCTTGAACTATCTTGCTTTGCATGTAATGAGTCTATCTCATATATTAGTTTCCCCTTTTAAGTTGCATTACTGAAATAAATGAACTTTTGCACGATATTCTAATTTTTCGAGTTTCACCTGTATATATCACTTAGACTTATATACCACTTCACAGTGCTTTAAGCGTTTTACAATCAGCATATTGCCCCCAACAATCTGGGTCTTCATTTTATTTAGTCTTCTTTCTATTGGCATATTGCTTCTGTTTTCTCTGCTTCAAATACAAAAAAAATGAAATTTAGAATTTAGTTTGAAGGTTTAATTGTATACTTATAGAACTGGCTTGTAATAATCCTAGGTAATGTAAAAAGTTGAGGTCGTAAATGTATTATTAAGCGAATAATTTTAGACAGAGGGGCGCAGTTCACAGCGAAATTTTGGAGGAATTTTGTTAAATTACAGTAATTGGATCATCTCAAGGTTTATCAACTGCTTTTCACCCGGCTACTAATGGGGCTGCAGAATCCGGTAACAAAATGGTGGAACAATATCTCAGATGCTACGTTTCTTACCAACAAACAAACTGGACCGACCTCCTCCCTTTCACAGAGGTGGCTTACAATAATTCAGTACACAGCAGCACTGGCTACACTCCTTTCCGGGTAGCCACAGGGAAAGAATTCAACCCCATACCTGAATACCCTCAGTTGCCCTCCGCTTCCCAGACACTTGATCAATGGGTGAGGGGTTGGGAAGGAGTTTGGAAAAACACAAAGATGGCTTTAAAAAAGACTTTTGAGACCTACAGAAAGCAGGCTGATAAAAAGAGAGCTCCCCAAAGGACATTCCAAGTTGGGGAAAAGGTTTATTTGTCGACCAAATACTTACGCCTTAAACTACCCAACAAGAAATTAGGACCAAAATTCTTGGAGCCTTTCCCCATTGTGGAAATCATCAACCCAGTCACAGAAGAATTGAAACTACCCAGACTTTTGGGGAAAATTCACCTGGTTTTCCATTGTAGCTTACTGAAACCCTTTTGGGCCTCCACTTTAAGACCTACCCCTAAGAAGGCACTCGGACCCCTCGTAGTAGTGGGTCAGACCCATTATGAAGTGAAACGTATTCTTGACTCTAGAATTTTTAAGGGAAAATTGCAGTACCTAGTACAATGGAAGGGATACTCATTGTCTGAAGCCACTTGGGTGAAATCTAGTGATGTGAAAGCTGACAGACTCATCAAAAAGTTTTATGAGAAACACCCCAACAAACCAAACATCAGCTCTTAATTTATGTTTTTGTTTACATTACAGTTTCTGTCCTTTTTGAAAGGGGGACTGGATGTCAACGCTGCTAACATCGGATGTTGTTGCTTTGACAAAAGATGAAGAAGCAGCTATTTCACATTTCTACTTGTGTGTCACTTTTACAGTTAAAGTTAGATGAAGAAGGGAAAGCGAAGGAAAAATGCATGGGGAATTAGTTAGACATAATAACCAGTAGCAGAGCAGTTTCAAGGTTGAATGTAATAAGAGGCGATAAGAAAGAACTGGGGGGTTAAGCTAAGAAGGGAGAACTTACCCTTCAAACTAATTGGACAATGTGATTTATGACAGCAACAAAAGGAGGGAATTGTGTTTCAATATTATTGTGCTTAGGGGAGGGGAATCCAGACTCCAGCTTCTCCCAAGCATTGCCGATGTTATATTACTGTAATAAAAGACTTTTAAGGTAAACAATGCCTCAGGGTTCTTTGAAGAGCTCATCCATCAGAAACTTGACATTAGTATTAGTACATTAGTAAATGTTTAACTTCAATAAAACAATTTTTAAAAGACATGCAGAATCTATAACTGGATTATATTTTCTTATGATTAATTGAAACAGCAAGAAAGAGAACAATATTTTAATTAATGGAGATACTGGAAAGTTTGACCACTTTTTTGTCATGTTTGGTTTTATATAAGCCTAACAATGGATTCTGGATTTTCTTCCACATGGATCAATATGCCTTTATATTAAAGCAAATAATAGTTTTTAATTATAAGTTTTAAATTCTTTCATTTTTTGGAAGCTTTAGGATTAGTTCAATTGATTCTACTGGTTATCTACATAAGAACAAAAATTAAAAATTAAAAAAATTAAATGGGCTCATATTTTCTCATTTTTCCTTATATGAGTATAGACTCTCAACCAGTCATCATGTATTGTTATACAAATTAGTCTAAAAATTCAGTCCTTTTTAAAAAATTCTCAGAGTTCAGGAATAATCTCAGATGATATTCTTAACTATATAAATGTAATAAAATAAATAAAATAAATAAAATAAACTAGGATTCTGCTTATGAATGGAGTTACATATTCCAAGACATTAAAAGTTTGTTTAAATAATATAGCGCAGCGCAAGTAAGTTTGAGCATGGAGGCAGAGGCGGGGTGGGTGGAAAGGCAGGCGATCTGGATGCCTACACACTTTTCTCCCAGAGGGAGACTGGAAGCTTCATCTGCTTGCAAATGAGGTGCTTAGAAACCGAGCAATTTGCTCTATCTCCAAGTGCCCCATTTGCAAGCAGATGAAGCTTCCAGTCTCCCTCTGGGCGAAAAGTGTTTGGGCGCCAATGGGGTGTTTGGAAATAGAGCGCTCAATTTCCGAACGCCCCATGGGCACCCAAACACTTTTCACCCAGACGGAGAAATAACAGAGACTGGAAGTTTCGTCTGCTTGCAAATGGAGCCCTTGGAGATGGAGTGAATTGCTCAGTTTCTAATCACCCCATTTGCAAGCAGATGAAGCTTCCAGTCTCCTCCTGGGCAAAAAGTGTGCGGGTGTCCAGATCGTCTGCTTCCCCCCCCCCCTGCCTCTGCCTCCGCACTCTGACTTACCTATGCTGCGCCAAGGGGCTGGCGGGCTGTGGCTGCTGCCGGACACCGTCGGCCCCCGCACACTCGCCATTGCTTGTGCTGGCCATGCCCACCCCCCTGGCTTATTTTTGCAGTACGGCTTATATTAGGCCCACCCCAAAAGTCAGGCTAGGGCTTATTTTTGGGGTGGGTCTTATTTTCGGGGAAACATGGTATACCACAGATCTTCCATGCAGGGAAGGGATGGGGGGGATGTACTGGGAAAACTGGCACCCAAAAGACTGAATCTTTGTCTCCCCACTTCTGTCATGTATGGATTGTCAAAAGATGGGGATGATATGCCTTTTTCACATAGTAAGAGAATTTTGATTTTCCTGCTGCTAAAAGGCTAAAAGCCTCCAAAACCAGTGGCCAGGAAATAGAGATGGTATACAGTACCCCCAGTAGCAGGCTAATTTTCTAAACTCACCCTGGGATAATTAATTGCAAATTGTTCAAAATATGTCAGCAGAAGTGGAAAAACTCCACTTTTGTAGTAGAGAAAGATATAATGGCAAAAATTGCCTGTGTAGTGGGCTGAGGGTAGGTTTAAGACAGTATGGGGTATCTTTGTGCTAGAGCAAGCAGTAGGTACAGATGAATTAATAGAGTATTCTTTAAGTGCCTTATTTGTGCTCAAACCAGACTCATCTTTTAGTTACACATTTTTAATATCTTGCAGATCTTTTCCAGAGTGAGGTCTTACCTGGCCTATGAAGTATAGGGAGGCAAAAAGGGGCCATGGATTGGGGCCATGGCAAAAACTAATTTTGTTTCTTTTACATATAATTAAAATTGATTAGAGTTAATATGATTACTCCCCAGTCATGTATTTAAACATTTTTCTGGTCTGTCATATTCAGAATTACTATTTAATAACATTTTGGGTGATTTCCTGGGATTACCTCCAAGGTTTTTGAGAATTGTTTTGGGCTCAGGGTTTCAGAGTGTGAACTAAGCTTTGTTTTGTTATTAAGGTCAAAATGGTACCACAAGTATTCTGCAGCAAAGTGAAAAGTATAATACTGTAAGTACTTAGGTTGAATTTCAATTAATCAGAAAGCTCTGCTCTTAAAGTGATTTTATGGAAAAGGATACTTACCTTCCTATTTAAAGCAGAAGTGAATTAAATTTAAAAATGTTGTTTCTATTGAAATTCTTCTTTAATAGGATTTCCGGAAAGGAATGCACCTATATCTTACCAAGTTTCAGCATAAGAATGCTTCTACAGGTAATTGTGATGCTTGTGTTTTTTGTCTTTTCTGTTGTCTCTAGAACGTTCCATTTATGAAAGAGGATAACATTTATAAATAATCCCATACTGAATTTCTCTAACTGAAAAGACAAGGAACGTAATTTTCCAGCAGTGTAGTTTCCTCTAAATCAGGTGTGTCCAACCCACAGGCCACATGTGGCCCTGGACAGCTAATAATGTGGCCCCACAAGATAATAAAAAATATAAAAGAATAAAGGGACTCTGTTATTTATATACATTAAGTATATTATATACTGTATTTTATATGTGGCCCAAAACAATCATCTTCACTCAGTGTGGCCCAGGCAAGGCAAAAGGTTGGACAACCATCTTCTAAATTATAGCTTTCTGAAAACCTGACCCTTCCCACAATCCTTTATTTGGTGTATTAGAGCACTGCAGTAGTAATCGGCTATCATAGAGTCCTATTCTGAGCTTTTTGCTTTTCTTCCCTCAATACTTTTCAAAGTAAGCCAGTCTTGTATTATATTAAGTCCTTGGGTAGATAATGTGAGAACACTGTTGTTTTTAATATTGTATGTAACAACAGCAGTATATTAGGTTTTGTATAGAACCCAAATATACAATGATACATGCCTAAAGCTTGTAATTTAAATACAGGTAGTCCACAGTAGATATAGTGTATAACTTTTTAAAATGAAAATTATCAGCACTTTTGATCAGTGACGTCATCAAAGTAAACAAACCCACGTCGTGATTACATCACCAGATCATGACCCTAAGCGGAAGAAACAGCACTATTTTCAGATAAGGCGAGCTGAAGTGACATGTTGCCCTAAGCCCATCAAGATAAGCAAGAGTAACCCTAACAGCCCTATTTTCAGATAAGGTGTGTTGAACCTAACCCCCATCAAGACGTCAAGGCAGTCAAGCCTCTGGGTACATGATTAGCTTAACCCTAGACTAACTCTATGGACATTCAAAACAAACAAACAGAAAAAGCTAAGTAAAGTGAATAATTAACAGAGGCCTGTGTTTTTGGGAAACAAACCCTACTTTGGGGAGCTGTGAAATAAAAAAATGCTTTTTATTTCTAATCATTCTAGCCTAATGATGCTTTTAATTTTTGTGGAGTTTTAAAAATCAGCGCCTCAAAAGCTGGGAAAAAAGGAGCCCCTAAGAGGCAGCCAGGCAGCCAGCCCCTTTGTTCTAAAAGGTATTTATTTCTAGGTGGTTTTAAAATCATTTCCTCAAATGCAGGGGGGAAAAAAACCCACAGCCCATTTAAAACCCGCAGCTGGTTTTTACCTTTGTAAAAATCTAAAGATACATATTTTGTCAATTTAACACTCAAATCCTCATGTACACGTAACAGATGCACGGTCTTAATAAAATTTATTCTGCCCCCCTACAGCAAAAGACAAGGAATATTAACAGGAATTAAAATGCTCACACGAGGCAACCAGCCAGGCGGCAAGTAGGCTTGTCCAGGCATGTCAGGGCTGCGATTCTGGGCATGCGTGTTTGTGTCTGCTAGTAAAAAAGGGGGTTAGGCCTTGTTCAGGACATGCCTGGGCATGTCATATCCCCGTGATTCTGGACAGACGCGATGCTCAAGGACGCGTTATTGTAAGTGCAGGGGAGTTTGTGCAGGCAGGCCTGAACAGCTAGCGATTTAATTCCAGCAGTCTTTTGAAGATGGCAAATACTGATGGAGATTTCTTTAATGTAAATTTGACCCCGAAACCTCCCAAGCATGGGTGTAGAATAAGAAAAAGACCTGAGCTATATGGCTTTGTTGAAGAGAACAAACTTATAAAGCCTTGTTATTGCAGGTTCTGCAAAACATCAAATGGTAAGTAAACATAAAAATTAAGAAAACAGTATTTTGATTAGTTGAAACAGCTAGCCTAATTCTACCTTACTTCCTGCTTTAGAAATGGTGGAGTCTCAAAATGTCAGCATGCCTCAGATTCTGAAAGTGTGTATCATTAAAATATTACACCATTGTTTAATGGGGTGTCTACAATCAGATGAAGACCATGCGGATGGTACCAGTGAAACAGATTATTAACAGCTTATGCTTTAGACTTTCTATGCCTCATGTTCTCTGGATCATTATCAGTATTTCTGACAAAGTGAATAACTTATATTACACCCGGTATTCCCTTGGCAAGCTCAAGACACTCATACAGCGTATCGAGAAGAACAGTAAACCACTGTCATTAATGTCAAGATTGAAGCCGAATTGCCATTGTCTCTGAAGAGGTTCATATGTCAGAATGTAACAGAAATTAATTACAAGAAACTGTTAACGCTATGAAATTTATAATAAAATGTGCTTTACAAATCACATGAAAGATGTATTATGTTTTTTTCTTTTGCTGGCCCTCTGTTTAACCTTGTCAAATGTTACACACAGAGATATAATTTAATCAAAGCTCATGTGATATTATTCAATTGGGTTTTCCTGATGAGGCGGGGGTGGCCAGTTTTGCAAAAGGTGTGAAGAACTCACCAACTCTGATGGGATTAATTTGTGACATCACCAGCATGTATAAAAGTAGGGCCCATACTGGTACAGTCACGTTTGCTGGTTTCTGGCATATCCATACCTCCGGAGCCATTTGATCTGCTAAGAAGAACCTTTTCAGAATGGAAGCTACTATTGTAAGTAGTTTTATGCCTAATTTTTGAAACACTTAGATGCAAAATGGAGTTTATAACATTCTTGTCTGCTTGCTTGTTTGTCTGATTGTTTGTTTTCTTTCACTAGAATGAATTGACAGACTCAGAATGTTTGAGGGTATATGAAGGTATTTGTCTTTCATACTTTCATACATTTAGATTCTTATAAACATTTCTGCAACAATTGTGAACATTGGGATTTTTCTTTTCCTTCAGAATGGGAGGACAATCAGCCATTTGTGGATCTCACAATTCCCACAGAGTGCCAAGGGGCCCAGCATGACATGAGCCCTCATTCTTCCACAAGCTACACAACATGAATGCTGTTAGGAGGTATAATATCTAGCATTTTATCCAACTACAAAACCATTAGTATTATTTTTTAGAAACTAAAAGGGGGGTTGGTATTACATTATTAGGAATGTTGGTGATAGGCTTTTGTTTGTTTGTTTGTTTAACCAGAGCCGGCCTGCAAAAAAGCAAAAATGCATGGAGGTGAACTTCCCGCATCCCCAGCAAGCAGTGATAGTTGTGATTCTATGCCTGTATCTCAACCTGAAGAGGAGATATGTCATTCTATGCCCCAGCTACAAGCCCCTAACTCTGCAAACTCTCAGAATATGAACGATGTTTATCTGGATATAGTGCAGGCATGGGAGAAGCCTATCCGAAATTTCAGGGCTGTGGAACACTATCATCGATATAGATTTGCTAATCTTGACCGAATCCAGTCTTTTGTAGATGCTATAGAGGCTATTCATAATGCGGTACAGACTCTTTTGAATAATGATGCTATGGACATAGGTCCAAATGATTTTGTTCAACTTTGGTTGGATGCAGAGGGGCTAAATCATCCTCTCTTTTCTCTTAGGAGCTGTGTGAATGATTTAAATGCTGATGATTTTCTGTGTTAAAGACATAAAATCTTTACGTCTGAAAATCTGCTTCAAAGCAAGGCAGAGATATTGGAGGGGGTGTAATTTACTATTAGTGGTTACCATCGTGAAGAACAAGGAGGGGGGAGGGCTTAGGAAGTTAAACACTGTGCTGCTCACCAGAGTACTGGAGAAAAAAAGACAACACCTAGTAGATTTGAATGTGGAAGGTGAATTTCTGTGTTTTGCTAGCTGTTTGCTCTGTCTGATTGGTGTGGATGTTAGAAATCAAGAAATTATTACCAGGGCCAGGGAACTTCACAGCAGACTGGGTGTTTCCACAGAAAACAGGATTGACTTTTCTCAGACACACCTCTTTGAAGAAGATTTAAGGGTCACTATAAAGATCTTGTTTTATATGCAGGATGGGTGGAGGTTTTTTGTCACAGGTAGCCCACAGCAAGAAAAAAGTGTTTATATTGTTACATGACAAGCATTACTATGGCATCAAAAATATCAAGGGCTTCCTGGGTGAACGCTATTTCTGTAAATTCTGCCACACACCCTACCACCACAAATTTAGTCACGGCTGTCAATATATCTGCAGAGCATGCCTCAAGCAAGAATGTCAGGAGGTGGAGGTGGAGAAGACGCGCTGCTGTAGATGCAAAGTGTTTTGCCAGTCTAAGGTGTGTCTTGAAAGACACACACAACTTGCTATGGAGGGGAAAGTTGACTGTAAGAATAAAGCATATTGTGAAACGTGTGGGGTTTACATCTTTAACCCCCACAAAAAGTGCAAGGAAACCAAGTGTGGACAGTGCTCTGAGAAGGTTGAAAGCTTGGAAGGGCATTTATGCTTTCTAAAATCGTTGGGCCAACTGCGAATTGGCGAAAGATACATCATTTATGATTTTGAATGCTGTCAAGAGACAGGCACCCATATACCTAATTATGTCTGTGCCAGGGATATGTTGAAGGATGGGTATGATAAAGATGTTGTGAGGTGGGATTGTTATGGTGTTAGATGCCTGGAGCAGTTTGTAAAGAAATTTATAAATCATAAGTTTAAAGGATGTACTTTTATCGCTCACAATTCCAAAGGTTATGAAGTGTACCTAGTACTGAGGCAGCTGATCTGTGAAAAGGTTAGGGTTCAACTTATAAGTCAGGGTGGGAAACTGCTGTGTATCACCCTTCCAGATTATAAGATTCGGTTTATTGATAGTCTCTCATTTTTACCCCTTAAATTAAGCAAATTACCCAAAGCTATGGGGTTTCAAGGCAGCAAAGGGTATTTCCCCCACTTGTTCAATACAATGACCAATCAAGACTACGTGGGACCACTCCCTGAATCCAAGTATTACATCCCTGAAACCATGATACCCGGGGAGAGAGAAGAATTCATGAAATGGCACACTGCTAATACAGGTACTGTGTTTAAACTAAAGAAGGCTCTGGCTTACTATTGCAGACAAGATGTAGATATATTAAGAGAGGCCTGTATTCGATTTAGGGAACAGGTGATGAAAATGACTGAGCATGAGTGTCTCAGTGGGGTCGGGGGGAATATTGTTGAGGGGGTAGAGATTCGATGCATTGACCCCTTCCAATATATCACATTGGCATCTGTCTGCATGGCACAGTACCTGTTCATGTATTTGAAGAGCGATGCCATTGCATTAGCTCCTTTGGACAGTTATCACAAGACACAGAAAAGCTATTCATCTCCAGCGATTCAATGGTTGATGCATATAGAGCGCACTGAGAATCTCAATATTCAGCATGATCTGAAGTGGGGTGAAAAGCAAGTAAGCAAATATTTTTTGGATGGCTTTGCTGTCATAAATGGTACTCCCACAGCTTTTGAATTTCACGGTTGTTTTTTTCATGGGTGCCCTGTCTACTACTCTGAAAAAGACTTCAACAAATTACTTGATTCAACATAGGGTAGCCTGCACAACCGTACTAGGATTAAAGAAGATTACCTCAGGGCCCAGGGTTATGCTGTGTGCTGCATCTGGGAAGATGAATGGAGGGCCTTGGTGGAGGATGATACCTCTTTGAAGCAGTTTCTAGTTGAGAATAAGCTCCCAACTCCTTTGAATCCTTGAGATGGCAGAACAAATGCCACATGCCTGTACTACAAACCAAAACCTAGTGAAAAAATCTTATACTACGATTTCACCAGTTTGTACCCTTTTGTGAATAAGACCAAGGAGTATTATTATTATTATTATTATTATTATTATTATTATTATTATTATTATTATTATTATTATTATTATTATTTATTGGATTTATATACCGCCCCTCTCCCGAAGGACTCGGGGCAGTGTACAGGGCAATTAAAACACAATATACAGCACATAATATACAAAAATTAAAATAAATTAAACCAAGTAGCCCTAATCAATAAAACACGTTCTAAAATTTAAAATTTGGAATTTAAAATCTAAAACCCCAATCCCTCAGTCCAGGCCGGCAAGTTCAAATAACCAAGTCTTCAGGTTGCGGCGAAAAGAGCGAAGGTCGGGAGCCATCCTGAGCTCAACAGGAAGCTGGTTCCAGGACTTCCAGATGGCAAGGCGTCGCCGGAGGCAGCCATTCTTAGGCTGTCAGCCCCACGGCTCCGTAGAGCCTCCGAAAACAGCGTTGATCAGCTGTTTCGGAGGCTCGGAAGCCCCCTCCTCGGGAGAAGAGGAGGGGGCGAGCGCCCAGATAGGGGTAGAGCTCTCCGGGGCCGACAGAACTTAAAGTTTTGGCGGCTGACGGATCGAGCCCCCCCGAAGCCTGGGCATGCTCCGGACTGCGAGGCGCTTCTGCTCCGGGCTTAATAATAATAATAATAATAATAATAATAATAATAATAATAATAATA
>JAKJMR010010960.1:2513-17521 GCA_024449315.1 Daboia siamensis | reverse complement strand
TTTCTAAGTTCCTCCCTCAACTTTAATTGTAGTTGTTTCTTTTCTTTGTTCTTCTTAGCAATATAAGTTATGGCTAGGCCTCTAAAATATGCTTTGGCAGTGTCCCAAACATTTTTTTTTTTTTTATTTAAAAGTTTTTCAATACATTTTAATTATTACATCCCATCCCCCAACCCTCCCCAACCCTATCCCACCCTCTCACCCTCCCCTTCCCCCCTCCCCCCCCCCGGACTTCCCAGAGCTAGATACAAGGTATAAAAATAAAATAACCAATCATAAACTCTCATATGCTAACAACAATAAACTATTAAATCTCTCGCACTTTAGCTCTTATAAATTGACTACAAGCAATATACTTATTCAAATGCTAGATGAAACTTTTTAGTCCCATATTTATTCTGGATGTAATCAATCCATTTCTTCCACTCCACAATATATCGTTGTTGAGAATGATCTTTCAAATATGCTGAGATCTTTGCCATTTCCGCCAGGTTGGAAACTTTTAAAGTCCATTCCTCTATAGTCGGCAGTTCTTCCTTCTTCCAATATTGCCCTATTAAGAGTCTCGCTGCCGTAATTAAGTTCAACATCAAATTAATGTCCAACAAACATTTTGAAGTGATGTTTCTTCCTTCTTGTTTATTTTAAAGAAAAATTCCATTTCCTTTATTTCTAGTTGTAGGAATTCCTTGTCCTTCAATATTGATTTGTTTAGAGACAATCTAGGTTTCTTCTTATTTCCTTTCCAGATCATTTTTATTGGATTGTGGTCTGCCCAGTCATTGGTTTCAATTTCTGCCTCTTGGATCATCAGTTTCAAGTCTAATGAAATCCATATCATATCAATTCTTGACCATGATTTGTGTCTATTTGAGTAAAATGTATATTGTAGTTTCTCTGAGTTTTTCTCTCGCCATATATCTAGAATACTAAATTCTTCTATCATTTTTGAGAACGCTTTAGATAGTAATTTTCCTCCTTTCTGTCCTTGTTTAGCACTTTTTTAGTCCAAAGTTCCATCCACTATTGCATTAAAGTCTCCCATTATACAAAGTTTTGGTAGTTTAAGTCTAATATTTTCTTATATAGTTCAAGGTAAAATTGTTCTTGTTTATCATTAGGTGCATATATTCCAATCATTAACATCTGCTTTTGGTCCATCATGATTTCAACCATTAGAATTCTCCCCTTGTCATCTGCATAAATTTGTTTAGGCATCATCTTTTCTTTAATATAAAAGGCTACTCCTTTTTTCTTTTGAGATGACGATGCAAAGTAGAGTTTGCCAATTTTTGGTTGTTCTAAAATTTTGATATGTTGCCTCTTAATATGGGTTTCTTGAAGACAGATTATGTCCATTTTTAATTTTTGTAAGCGTGTAAAAATTTTCCTCCTTTTTGAGGGGGAGTTTAAGCCTTTGAGGTTTATTGATAAGATCCCAATTTCCTCCATCTTTTTCAATTATGTCTAGGTCTTAATCTTCTAGTCGATCTTATCTGTCTCTGATCTCTTGGTCTTGCGCCCTCTTCTGAATAAGAGTATGTAGTTTTGGTTTCTTTAGTCTCTTCTCTTACTCTTTGGTCGGTCTCACCTTCCACTTGCACTTCATCTTGTTTTTGTGTTGCAAATCATCTCTCTCCAGAAAGGCTCTGTGGCTATCAAAGAACTCCAATGCTTTAAGTGGTGTATCCAGTCTGTATCTTTTCGTATCCCAGTAGATTAAAATCCCTTCTGGAATCAACCATCTAAAGTTCACTCCTTTTTCGACAAGTTTCTTAGTTAGAAATTGGTAGTCCCTTCAAGCCTCTCTTATCCTTCTGGGAATTTGCTTAAGAACCACAATTTCTTTTTCTTTATATTTCAATGGTTCATCTCTTACTTTTCTCAGGATCTCGTCTCTTGTAGCTCTTTTTAAAAATCTGACATGCACTTCTCTGGGCACCTTGTTTCTTCTAGCATAGTTGGAGTTAATGTGAAACACCTGATCGATCTCCCCTTCAATTTGTGACTGCCCCCATCCTAATACGTCTGCCAGCAACTCTGTTATCAATAGTAGTAATAGTGTATACCTTTTTAAATGAAAATTATCAGCACTTTTGATCAGTGACGTCATCAAAGTAAACAAACCCATTTGGTGGTGATTACGTCAGGAGATCATGGCCCTATGCGGAAGTAACCACCCTATTTTCAGATAAGGCGAGCGGAAGTGACGTGTTGGCCTAAGCCCATCAAGATAAGCAAGAGTAACCCTAGCAGCCCTATTTTCAGATAAGGCGTGTTGAAACTTAGCCCCATCAATAAGTCAAGGTAGTCAAGCCTCTGGGTACATGATTAGCTTAACCCTAGACTAATTCTATGGACATTCAAAACAAACAGAATTAGCTAAATAAAGTAAATAATTAACAGAGGCCTGTGTTTTGGGAAAACAAGCCCTACTTTGGGGAGCTGTGAAATTAAAAAAATGCTTTTTATTTCTATTTTTATATATAAATATTTTATTAGATTTTTTTTAACATAACATAAATCATTATAAAACAGAATGTTGTCTGGGTAACATTTATAAGACAGTCCTTAACAATTAATTTCTATAATCTATATTCCATATGTTAATTTCATTTGATTTCCCCTTTCCCCAAAGTATCTTTCTTTGCAAAACATTAGATTAAGACAATTTTATTTACTTAACAACAGTTAAATACAGTATATAGTTTCAATAATCCTGTGTATCGTTTTAGTTGCCTTATCATAAATCCTGTCACCATGTTTATTTCTGTGAGATGGCCTCACGAGACCGATAGTTCGTTAAGGTGCTTCCAAGAAAAAGGCAGCACGCAGGGATGCAATCAGATGAAGCTTTATTTAAAGATAGAGTAAAGAGAAAGAGTTCCCTGGCATGGAGGCATCCATGCCTGGATTGAGCTCATGGATCATTCCCAGAGGGAGCTTGAAGAAGAAAGCAACAAGAGGGGAGAGCAGCCCCTGAGCAGAGGTTTTTTATGGGGGTCCCCAGCCCCTCCCTTACCAATGAGAGTGAGGGGGCTGGAGGACCATTAACTCTCTCCAATGGGGCTGCAGGGGCCGTAGACCCCTGACCCACCAGTGGGAGCAAAGATACCTCTTTGCTCCCATCTGATGACCTTTTTGGGGAGCTGCCATGGCTGGCACAAAAACATCTAACAATTTCAGCTTATTTCTCCCCCCAAATTCTAAATATTCTTACAAGTGACAATCTTTTTAACACTTAACTATATTTACATTGGTGGATTTCATTCTGTTTTTTCCATATAAACCCTCTCATGCTTTTATATTTCTTAATCAATAAGTAAAAAAGTAAAAAGAAACAAAAAAGAGCAGCTTATTTCTCCCTCCAAATTCTAAATGTTCTTACAAATAACAATCATTTCAACATTTAACTATATTTACATTATTTACTTTATTTATTTATTTATTTATTTATTTATTTATTTATTTATTTATTTATTTATTTATTTATTTATTTGGATTTATATACTGCCCCTCTCCAAAGGGACTCGGGGCAGTGTACAGGGCAATTAAAACACTATAAACAACACATAATGTATAAAAATTAAAATGAAATTAAATCAAATAGCCCTAAACAATAAACACATTCTAAAATTTAAAATTTTTAAAATTTAAGATCTAAAATCCCAGTCCCTCAGTCCAGGCCGGCACGTTCAAATATCCAAGTCTTCAGGTCGCAGCAAAACGAGCGAAGGTCGGGAGCCATCCGGAGCTCAACCGGAAGCTGATTCCAGAGGGCAGGCGTGCCCACAGAGAATGCTCTCTCCCTGGGGGCCGCCAGTCAACATTCCCTGACCGATGGCACCCTGAGGAGGCCCTCTCTGTGGGAGTGCACAGGGCGATGGGAAGTTAACACCGGCAAAAGTTGCTCCCGTAAATAACCCGGACCCATGCCATTAGTGGATTTAGTTCTGTTTTTTCCATATAAACCCTCTTATGCTTTTATATTTCTTAATAAGCAAAAAAAAAAAAGTAGAAAGAGAGAAGGAAGAGAAACAAAAAAGAAAAGAAAAGAAAAAAAAAGACAAGAGCACTAGGATACAAAAAATAACATATGAAAATATGTATTTCTCCTAATTTAATATATATTTATTCCCTCAATTTCTCATTCTTTTTAACCATAGCTAAGAATGTATTTAATCTATTTAAACTTTGAACATTCCATTCAATAGTTCTAATCATCTAATCCTTTAGATCTCATTCAAAACACATTTTTTATATTTTTCTTATCATCACATTTAAATAGCTAAAACATTTGCTTTTGTTTAAATCATTTCAACTTAGAAGAATAGGAAAAAAAGGAAAAAACAATTATATTAATTAAGAGGAAGAAAAAATAATTTCCCTCTAAGAGTAGTATATTTCAAAATTTTCCCATTTCTTATCCATATTCAAACAAATGTTTCCTTTTGAAGTATTCTTTCTGACATGCTCCATCTTTTTCCTGAAATTTCATTTTAGTCTTTTTTCTCTGGTCATTGTCTTTCTTAATCAATGTGTTTTGCTGCATCATTTGTTTCCCTGTAGGGAATTTTTTCTCATTCTTTTCCTTATCTTCAAAGTTGTTTAGACGTATTAAAATATTTCCCATTTGGATTAAATCATAATTTTTTATTTTATATGGTTCCATCTTCAAGTCTCTATCCTCAAAATTATATTTAATCATCTCTGCTATATTTTCCTGAGAAAGATCTTGAAGTGAAATTAAGTTGAAAATAAGTTAATTCATGCTCTCAAGATTCTTCTGCATTTCCTTGTAGTTTAAGGTCATTGTCCTTTGAAATTTTTGCTGCTTATCATATGCTTCCTTTTGTGAAATGAGCATTTTGTAAGGTTCCTTCTTTAAGTCTCTATCCTCAGAATTTTGTTCAGTTATCTCTACTGTATTTTCCTGAGAAATTTCTTGGAGTGAAATTAAGTTGAAAATGAGTTGATTCATGCTCTCAAAGTTATTCTGGATTTCTATGTGGTTTAAAGTCATTGTCCTTTGGAATAGTTGTCGCTCATCATATGTTTCCTTTTGTAAAGTATTCATTGCTTCAGCTGTGCTATCTTCATTTTGTTTAAACAGGTGCATTTTCTAAAAGCTTAGAAGTTCAAAGGGGGGAAAAAAAAGAAAAAAATCCTCATCCACCAGAAGGTGTCAGCATTTGCTCATTTTTCATGTCTTTCTAGTTGTTTTCTTTCTCTAAAGGGTAAATTTCGCCTCTTAATTGAAAGAGAGGGAGCGGAATGCCCCTTCCCCTTTCCTACTTCAGAGAGCTCTTATTTTGGGGATTTTCTTCTTCAGGAAAGTAGGTAGGATAGAGAAAATCAGTATTCTTACCCAGATTCAAGCATGCTGTTTACTATTCGCTTAGTTTAATAGCTTATGGCTTCCGTTGCTTCAGCTATGGCTGGACATGGCGTTAGCCAGCCTTTTCTTCCGTTGGTTTCTGGGAGGCTCCTCCTGGACTATTCGGAGAGACCGCCATCTCTCCTAAGTCCCTGGGATTTCCTTCCTTCATTCCACCCCTTCAGGGTGGATTCTGGACCCTTAGGGTCCCCAACAAAAAGAAATTTCAGCTGGAGGATCCGACATTTTGAATTCTCCAACTGCTTCACTGAAAACAGGAACTGGAAACCGCTTTTTATTTCTAATCATTCAAGCCTAATGATGCTTTTAATTTTTGTGGAGTTTTAAAAATCAGTGCCTCAAAAGCTGGGAAAAAAGGAGCCCCTAAAAGGCAGCCAGGGCTTGTATTTAACCCCCTTTTTTCTAAAAGGTATTTATTTCTAGGAGGTTTTAAAATCATTTTCTCGAATGCGGGGGGGGGGGAACCATTTAAAACCCGCAGCTGGTTTTTACCATTGTAAAAATCTAAAGACACATATTTTGTCAATTGAGCCCTCAAATCCGCATGTATATGTAACCATATGATGTGACCACATTGAAGTAAAATCCTGCTAAAAGGCAGATTGCCAAACTCTTCTTAAACTTGCTGTGGGGCAAGTTTGGTCAGAGCATCAATCACCTGTCCACATCCATGGTGACCAACCCTGAGGATCTATTCAAATATCTTTTTGTATCCTATTACGATGTTTCCTCATGCGAGTTTGTGGATATGGAGACAGCCATTGTGACGTGGAAAACAGCAAAGAACCACCCCACCAAAACCACATGCACTAATGTATTCATTGCCAGTTTTACAACAGCTTATGCACGACTGGAATTATACAGGCTACTGGATGGGATGGGCGATAGGTGCCTGTAGCATGACACTGATTCAGTCATTTTTATAAGTAGAGAGGGGGCGTGGACACCTCCTTTGGGTGATTATTTAGGTTAACTGACAAGTGAGATTCCGCCAAACACTACGATAACAGTTTGTTGCGGCTGGTCCCAAAACATATGCTTATGCTTTGTCCAGCGGTGAAGCGGTGCTAAAGGTGAAGGGAATCACACTAAACTGCGGTAATAGCATTAACATTAATTTTGACAGCTTGAAAGATTTGGTAGATGATTATTGTCTGTCTGGTGCAGAGAGAAAAAAAGAGATCAGGGTAGAACAGTTGGGGATTGTTAGGGTTAAGAAACAGTGGACCCTAGAAATGACAGTCCTCCATAAAACTCTAAAAGTAGTGTATAATAAAAGATTGTTAAAGAGTGAAGATTACTGTACGGTGCCTTACGGCTATTAAGGATGGTGGAAAATATTGCACAATTTGTACACCCTTTCTCCTGTATTATAAGCGGGCTGTCCAATTCTGGCAAATCTTTTTTTAATCAAACAAATGTTAGAACATGGCGATGTCACGTTGTCTCAAATGCCTCAAAATATTGTATGGTTTTATAGCTGCTGGCAACCTCTGTACAAAGAACTGCTTAATAAATTCCCTTATATTAAGTTTATGGAGGGGCTTCCGTCTTCTTTTGAAGATGATGATTTGTTTCCACCAAATCAAATTACTCTAGCCGTGATAGATGATCTCATGGCGTCGGCCAGTGAGAGCGATCAAATAGAGAAGGCTTTTACACAGTACATTCATCACAGAAACCTGAGCATTATTGTTTTTTCAAGGTAAGAAAATGAGAACAATAGCTCTGAATTCCAAATATTTGGTTTTATTCAGCAACCCCCATGATCAGATGCAAATAGTCACACTGGCCAGACAGATGTACCCCACTAACACAAAGTATTTTTTAGAAGTATTCCAAGATGCCACTCGCAAACCACATGGGTACCTTTTGGTAGATTTGGCAGCCACTACTACAGAATCCTACAGGTTGAGAACAGGCCTCTTCCCACCTGATTGGCCTACTGTTTACACAATGAAAAAGAAGTGTAAAAAGCAGTAGCCCAGTTACCTTAGCATTAGTTCATTTAAGATGTCAGAGAGGGTACGTAGAAATTGGGGGCTTTTAAAAATCTTAGTAAAAGCTGGACCAAGACAGAGAAAAGCCATCTTATGCAATGCTAATAATGACCTGGTAGGGGCAATAGCAGAAATAGCTCTGAACACCCTAAAAGGAAACCTTCCTCTGAAACCTTCACAATTCTGGTCTCTAAAGAGAAAGAAAGGTGTCATTAAAAAGTTGAGTGATAGAAAGGTCTCACTCAAAAAGAAGCAGATCATACTTCAGTCAGGTGGTTTTATGGGTCCCTTACTAGGGACAGCTATTCTGCTGTTGACTAGCCTGTTAGCTGGATAAACCATGGATCATGCCGAGAAAATGTATCTGGTGTCGTGTCATCAGATGGAGCAACTACAGGGCAGGTCCCCTACTATGGGGGCTACAGCCACTAACCGGTTGGATGCTGAGATGCGTACCATTCTTCAGAGAACTGATTTGTGTGAGGATGACAAGATTAAGCTCTACAGTTCTGCATTGCAGAGGTATCTAAGACTGACCAGGCAAAATGAGTCTGAAAAGGACAGACTGAATCTCATTTATCCACCAGAAGAACCTCGGCCACTTCCAACATTACCAGAACAGCCGCCACAGCTATCTCCGCAGGACACAGCGATGGCTGAGACCCTAAGCGGTGTGAGCACCCGTTACAGGAAAAATGGAGAACTTTTGCTGAACAAAATGAAACAGCATCAGGACATCTCAACCTGGGATGATTGCGGTACCTTTTTATACAAAGGGGTCCCTATTTTTGGTACTAATATTTTAGACTTGGTGAAAGGAGCATCGCAGCATCAAGCCCCTACTGAGAAGCGAAAACCTAAAGGCTGGGATGACTTTATGAATGCTATGGCTGAGGTGAATGTTCTGACTTCTGTGCTGGGGTCTACAGCTGTTAAAGAGCAAATAGAAAAGTTGAAAGATTCTCTGGTTGTTAAGGATGAAACTGCTACCAGCCCTGACTCTGTTATGACAGCCCCTTTTGGGACTCAGAAGCCTCTGTTTACCGGTACCCCCTCTAGCCCTTGGACATTAAACCCTAGAAGTAGGTTCAGGCTTGGTGACTGGCTCAATTTGTAAAATGAATAAAAACACAGTGAAACAAGTAAAAACGTTTAAGTCTTTTTCTTTATTTTACAGTAAGGCACGCATGTCTGCATGCACTGGTGACGGTTACAGGTTCCAAGTCCCCTTCCCACCTTTATAGTTTTTGCAAACAGCTTTACCATTTGATCATTTTTAATATCGACATTGAAGTACATCTTTAAAATATTTTCATAGTCTACTCCTTTAGTCCAGTTCAGTAGAAAAAATGCAGTGTTGCCCGCAGGTCACAGCGCTGGGGTGTTGCAGTTGACGTTGGTGAAATGTGTACTTCTCAGTTTGCTGCTCTAAAAACATCACTATGGAGCCAGGAAAGTCAGGGCTATCCGGCGGTCTTCCATAAGAATAAAAAAATTCGCCATATTCGGGAGATGGGAAGTAGAGGGCCAGCCAGTGTTCACCAGGCAGAGTGTGAGGGTGGGTATTTACAATTAATCCAAAAGGTCTTTTGGAGATTTGTCTCTGGGGTAGCAGGTCACAAGGGTAGACCCCTAGAAAGGCTTTATTTCCAGAGAACAAGTGGTGGAGTTGCAGTGTGTCCATACTCACATATAATCAAAAAGCACATTCCTTGTGTGACTTATTTCAATAAGGTTTTCAAAGATTGCATAGAGAATCATGTTGATGGTGTTGGGGAGGGGTTGTGCAAATCTAATTTCGGCTCTGAGGTTACCGTTCCTGATCAAAGAATAGTGTTCAGAGCACCCCTGATCAGGACTCAAGTCAAAACAATACAAAGTATACCTTCGGTTAAACTCTTCCCTGCTGATTAACAGCAGCCTGTCTTTCATGCCTTTGCCTGTGGCCTGCACCATCTGCATGTACTCTCTCACAAAAAGACCATGCTCATAATCAGGCTGAAGAGGCTTTGCAGGAATCTGCTTGCCATCACAATGCAAGGCGCAAAAATTGACATTGCAGTGTTGAAAATTGAACAGGTTTCTTTCATAATCCCCACTAAAAGTTGCATTGTCCACAAACCCAATCACTAATTGTTTAGGTAGCTGCCCCAGAAATAGATTTTCCTGATTACACACAAGGCTACCTGTAGGAATGCTGTAAACCTTCACCCCGACTCGATCAATGGGGTATTTGGCATTGGAGGTGAGCAAAGCTTCTGCATGACCAAGGCACACTCCTGGGGCTACCTTTACACGTTTTACAAAGAGAGAAGCTGCCAAGAGTTGCACTTTGTAATTCTCGTTGCCATCCTTCATCACTCAAAATTCATTTCTGCTTCTTGTGAGTTTGACTTTCACATCAACACCATTAATTAGCAGTCTGTCTTGAAAAAACAGATCCCTATGCAGAGGCCCTAGCAGGTCCCATTTACGAATACCGGCCGTGTGTCTTGCTCTTGCTTTGAAACCGGAGTTCCCAGCAGCTGTCAGTAGAGTACTCTCCATGAGGTCCGAGTCATCATTGTAAAAACCCCCCAGCTGTAAATTGGGTACCCAGTGCATCACCACCAAAGTTCAGAATCAGTTCAATCATGGCCCGATAAGAATAGCAATGATGGCTCTGTGTAATGAGCCGATCTCCCAAGGTAACATCCAGCTGATCAAACAGTGATGCTATGGGGTAGTTGGTCAGGGCCACCCTAGCTCCATCATCAATATCCGACCCATCAGCCTTTACAATCTTGCAACTCATATACAGCAGGGTGTTGTTTAAATCCGTGTAATGCTCACCATGCCCCGCGATAAAAAATTCCAGGGGAGCATAGGGTGTCAGCGCTGATAAAGGAGGGATCTCGACATAGGTACTGTTTTCAATACTGGTCTGTGTAGGCGCCAGTTGAAAAAGATCCAATTCTGATTTAACACATTCCTCTGAAGCAGAATGAATAAATGACATATTGTATTAGAATATGTCTTCCTTGTCACAGGGCTTCCTCTTCTGCGCACGTCTCCTCTTGGTATGGCAGGACTTTTTCACAAGTCTTCTCTTTTCAAACGGAATAGGTAGGCCCAATGCGTAATTCTTCCTGGCTATGAACATCCCTGATCCATCCTGCCCCCTCTCAACAACATGGGATACAAGATGCCCCGCAACATCTCTGGCAATGTTTTTGGCAGCAGATTTCACATGCGGCTTAATGATTTCTAATCCTCACTTCAAGAAAGGCATTGCTTTTGAAAAAGCCCATGGAACAGACCCCCTAAACCTGTCCCATACATAATGGGGGCTCCTCAGAAGCCTGGAAGGCTGCCACCAGCTTGTGCCCTGTAGTAAGCCACATAGTCTTGAGGGTTCCTGTGCTCCTTGATCACAACCATCCTTCACTTTTCCGAGGCCTAAAATGAAGCTTGACAATCACCTTCCCATGATAAAAATGCACGTTTTTGTCCTGGTCAGTTTTGATTTCTATAGTAATGGTATCGATGTGATGTTTGCTGACCGGTACATAATGTGGATGGTCATAGGTCATTGTGATGAAATCATTGTCTTGCCCTTGCACAGGCACACAGTGCAGTAATGGCACATAGAAGTTGCCCACTATCTGGAGCTCTACAATGTCTGTGTAAACATATAAGGTGCTGAATTCAGGGAACATACCTAACAGATGTCCAAGTTCTCCGCTAACTAGAATGGTGTGTGGTTCATCTCCTTTAAGATTAATTTTTCGACCCACTGAATCATAATGTAGAGTTGTCTTAGGGCCATCCTTGACATTTGATATAAGCTTGTTCATATTTTCTAACAGATGTCGGATGCTGTTATAGTACCCACTTCTCAAAGAAAAATGCCATCTCTTTCTCTTCTTAGCAATTTCAAAATATCCAGGAGAAGTTAATGTGTGCCAACTATGCGGATACTGTATCTCTGCTAGCCCTACTTCCCATGATCCTGGAAGATCCAACGATCTCGCTAATTGAATAGTAAAATTAGAATTTTTCTTTTGGGGAAAAATTGCTGCTGATGCATTGCTGGGTAGGGTGATGTAAAACTCCTCCATATCAAAGATGTTGTACTTCAGTCTCCTTAACCCAACTGTTGAACTTCTCTGGCCAGCCAGTCCATTTGACTAGAAACTCTCTGTGTCTCCCCCGCCCTCTTTTTTGGATAATTTTCTCTATTCTGTATATGCGCTGTTGGTCAGTAGGAACCTTTTGGAGCTCCTCAAAGTAAAAAGCCCCCTTTACAGGGTCACCCGTGTAATCATTTAATCTATACACAACTCTTTCCCCCCTTGTCTCCAGTTCCTTGATGATGAATATCTCATCTGTATAGGTTT
The DNA here is from genome assembly GCA_024449315.1 of Daboia siamensis. Taxonomy (NCBI): domain Eukaryota; kingdom Metazoa; phylum Chordata; class Lepidosauria; order Squamata; family Viperidae; genus Daboia; species Daboia siamensis. The sequence goes on along the minus strand of JAKJMR010010960.1, from coordinate 5,744 downwards.
GCTGATAGCCCTTTTCAAACTTACCCCTCAGTCTGGATACTCTGACATGATCTCCCACCTTAAGACCTTTTTTCTTTCTTTTACTTTTTAAAGCTACCCCATAAAGCCTCATCCACACATCCCTTTCGTTAGACAAATTTACGGTGTTAGGAGCAGTCCCGATGCTACGATGGTAAGTGCTATTGTACCCTTGAAGAGTATCTGCCAAAATGTCTACATACCGATGTGTATTTCTAGCTGTGAAATATCTCTAGAGTTTGTTTTTTAGGGTTCTATTAAACCTCTCTATAACAGCTGCTTTAGTTTCACTATGAGTGACAAAATGATGAATGCCATAACGTGCTAAAAGTTTCTTCAGCGGGATATTCAAGAATTCTTTACCTGAATCTGTCTGTATTTTTCAGGGTGTGCGTCCTGTTTCAAAGATATTCTGGAAGGCAGCTGTAACTTCCCTCCCTGTTTTATCAGATTAAGGGGAGGCCCAGGCATATTTAGATAACACATCGATAACTGTTAATACGTACTTTTTCCCATGGTTCTCCTTAGAAAACCTGGAGACGTCTATGAGGTCAGCCTGCCATTGATGATCTAAGCCAGACACTACTGTTTTATTTCTAGGAAAATTAATTCTTGCAGATTTGTGAAGCATATAAGCGTCTTGCCCTGACAGCCACGTCTTGACTTGCTTCATGGTTAGGTTTTTATCTTGTTTTATAGCTTCCTGAAAAAGGCTATTCGCACCCCCATAACTACCTACACAGCCTGGTGTATAATAAATATGGCTTAGAAACTTTTCATGCATCATTATACTGAAAGAAAACTGACAAATGGTCAAGTGTTGACATTAACACAGTCTTTTATTGGTTATACAGAATTCAGAGGGGTGGCATGGCTCCACCATCAGAAAAATATCCCTCATCACCACTATCAGAATCAGAAGATAAACCCCCATAACACACTATTTTACAATACGTTGACCCGCCTGCACCCCCCAATCCATGTCTGCAGTCGCAAGCAAGCCAGTCTTTACACAAATCGCAGCTCTTTAACTCACAGGGTTGATAGCGTGGTCTCTGGGATAGCTCAGAACCCCAGTTATAGTCTAGATCAGAAAAATATGCATAAGCTTTGTGACCGCGGCGATTACCACAGTAATATAAAATTGGGGTGTCTTGAAGTGTTTGCTGTCTAGGTGTTATTAATTCAGAGTCTGCAAAATATAAAGCACATCCTGCTAGTGTGATATCAGCGCCAGCAGCATTTACATTAACATAAATAAAAACATATTTTACTTACCATTGCAGGGAGATAATGTAGCATCATTCATCATTTCACAGGCTGTCTGGTAAGTACTCTGCAGCTCATCATTAAAGTTACAACGCACCATGCTACAGCCGGGCAAAACGGGCCTGAATAAAAAAAATTCTTTATCATAACCCCTGCAACAGATTTTGTTGCATTCTGCTGGCTGGGGTCTTGTGTCAGACCATGTGATGCTGGCTTTTGCAGTTGTTTTAAAATCAGCTTTGGAACCAGAGGTTGCCATCTTCAAAAGACTGCTGGAATTAAATCACTAGCTGTTCAGACCTGCCTGTACAATCTCTCCTGCGCTTGCTATGACACGTCCTTGAGCCTAGCGCATGTCCAGAATCATGGGGTATAACATGCCCAGGCATGTCCCGAACAAGACCTAGCCCCCTTTTTTACTAGCAGACACAAACACACATGCCCTGGATTCGCAGCCCTGACATGCCTGAACGAGTCTACTTGCCACCTGGCTGGTTGCCACTTGTGAGCCTTTTAATACCTGTTAATATTCCTTGTCTTTTTGCTGTAGGGGGGCAGAATAAATTTTATTAAGGCCGTGCTTTGTACAGTTACATGTACATGCGGATTTGAGGGCTCAGTTGACAAAATATGTGTCTTTAGATTTTTACAATGGTAAAAACCAGCTGCGGGTTTTAAATGGTTCCCCCCCCCCCCCTGGATTTGAGAAAATGATTTTAAAACCTCCTAGAAATAAATACCTTTTAGAAAAAAAAAGGGGTTAAGTGCAATCCCAGGCTGCCTTTTAGGGCTCCTTTTTCCCAGCTTTGGAGGCACTGATTTTTAAAAATCCACAAAAATTAAAAGCATCATTAGGCTAGAATGATTAGAAATAAAAAGCATTTTCTAAATTTCACAGTGCCCCAAAGAAGGGCTTGTTTCCCAAAAACACAGGCCTCTGTTAATTATTTACTTTATTTAGCTTATTCTGTTTGTTTTGAATGTCCATAGAATTAGTCTAGGGTTAAGCTAATCATGTACCCAGAGGCTTGACTGCCTTGACTTATTGATGGGGGTTAGGTTCAACACACCTTATCTGAAAATAGGGCTGCTAGCGTTACTCTTGCTTATCTTGATGTGCTTTTGCCAACATCTCACTTCCGCTCGCCTTATCTGAAAATAGGGCGGTTACTTCCGCATAGGGCCATGATCTGCTGAAGTCATCACCACCACATGGGTTTGTTTACTTTGATGACATCACTGATCAAAAGTGCTGATAATTTTCATTAAAAAAGGTATACACTATTAATCTATCTATCTATCTATCTATCTATCTATCTATCTATCTATCTATGAATCTATCTCTGCCTGTCTTTCTATCTTTATCTATGAAACTTTTTTCTATCTATCTATCTATCTATCTATCTATCTATCTATCTATCTATCTATCTATCTATCTCTCTTTCTCTGTCTCTCTGTGTCTCTGTCTATCCATCTATCTCTGACTCTATCTATCTATCTATCTATCTATCTATCTATCTATCTATCTAGGTTTGTCTGTCATTATTTATGCATCATTTATCAATCTATCTCTACCTGTCTTTATATATTTATCTATGAATCATTATCTATCTATCTCTCTGTCTGTCTGTCTGTCTGTCTATCATCTATCTATGTACCTATCTATCTACCCTTCCATCAATCTCTGACTACCTATTTATCTTTCTATCTATCTACCTACCTACCTACCTATCTATCCATCCATCCATCCATGCATCCATCCATCAATCTCTGACTACCAGTCTCTCTATCTTTATCTATATCTTTGTCTGTCTGTCTATCTGTCTGCGTATATGTCTATCTATCAATTCATCTCTGCGTGTCTATCTAACTTGATCTATCTGTCTGTCTACCTAAATATCTATCTATCTATCTATCTATCTATCTATCTATCTATCTATCTAT
>JAKJMR010010928.1:596-12481 GCA_024449315.1 Daboia siamensis | reverse complement strand
GAAGTCCACGAGTCATAAAAGAGCCAAGGTTGCCTACCCCTGCTTTAAACCATTTAAATTGTGCCTACTAAGCAATTAATAGGCAAGACAAATTTTTAAGGAATTTTCCATAAGATTCCTGTAGATTGCATTGATCAGTAATATAATCATCTCATCGCAAAATACATTTCAAATATTTTTCAAGAATAAACCCATCTAATACACATTGCAATGCTTAAGACGAGCTATAAAAAAGGCACAATTTTCCCTAGAACTAATTTATTCAGGAAGGATCAGAATTGGTCAACTACTCATAATTATGCAAATTTCTTTCTTTCATCTATCACCAAACAAATCCCAATGTCTGCTGCAGACAAGGGACCCCCCACAAACTGCACACTGCTCTCTCTCTGGGAATGCAATTATACCCATAATAAGTTTCAGCTCAATACCTCAATTCATTTTTTCTTTCTATGTTGTCTGGATTTTAATTTCAGCTTGATCCAATCCACTACCAAGATTAGCAATGCTCATGTTTGCCAGTATTACCTCCTGTGACCTACCAACACTGGTATGCAAAACAAGTCAAAGTTTGGGTGATAAAGTTTCTTTGTCTGCAAAGAATTATGACAATTGCTGGCAGCATATCCCTAGCTATTATGATTATCAACCCCCAATATTTTTTATGAAAATCATTATCAGCCTATTCTGTGTAGACACCAATGTGTGTGACTAGTGCTTTTTTCCCATCCCAAAGAAAAAGAAATGCAAGAAAGCAAAATGGCTGTCTGAGGAAGCTTTACAAATAGCTGAGGAAAGGAGGGAAGCGAAAGGCAAGGGAGAAAAAGAAAGATACGCCCAATTGAATGCAGAATTCCAGAGAATAGCTAGAAGAGATAAGAATGCCTTCTTAAATGAACAGTGCAAAGAAATAGAAGAAAACAATAGAATAGGGAGGACCAGAGATCTTTTCACAAAGCCTCTGCAAAACAGCCCTGAGCCTACTGGCCAACACTTCTGGGGATTCCCCTGCAATAAGAACATCATCAAAATAAGGGCAGATGCCCTGAATACCCTTGAGTTTACGCTCCATGATTCCCTGAAAAATACCCGGTGCAACACTGACTCCAAACTGTAAGCGTTTAACTTTGAAAGCCCCCCTGTGAGTCACAATTGTTTGAGCTGCGGCTGTGGCCTCATCAACCGGCAATTGCTGATAGGCCTGTGCTAAATCAAGTTTAGCAAAAATAGTACCTCCTTGCAAGGAGGCTAAAATATGGTTGACCACTGGGACAGGGTACGCATGTTGCTCGAGAACTTTATTTAGGGTGCATTTATAGTCAGCACAAATGCGAACTTCCCTGTTGGCTTTAAGTGGGGTGACAATAGGAGTTTCCCACTCCCCACCATCAACAGGCTGTAACACGCCCTGTTCTACCAGCTTATCAATTTCCGAATCAATTTTATGTTTTAAGGCAAAGGGGACCCTACGAGGCTTAACCCTGATTGGAACTACGTTGGGATCAAGCTTAAATGAGATAGGTGGGCTTGTGTATGTTCCAAGGGTTGAATCAAAAACATCCGCATATTCCTTGCACACTGACGCGAGGTCTGCAGTTTGTGTCCGGTTTATGCCAGTAATCTGAATACCTAAGGCATCAAACCAATCGAGTCCAATGAGACTCATTCTCTGGCCCCCCACTACTATTACATCCAGGTGCCCCAAAAACCCTTTAAAGATAACCAACAAGGTGGCTTCTCCCTTAATTTTAACATGCGCGTTTTGAAAATCGGTTAGGATTATATCTGAGGGTCTTAGTTTGGCCCAATTGTTACTGTGCCTGCACACGAAGTTAAAAGTGTCTTGAGAAATGATTGAGACTGCAGAGCCAGAGTCCAATTCCATCTTACATGGAACTCCTTGTAGTTCTACCATGAGCTTAAGTTTGGGTTTGATGGGGCGTCGAGCCCTGGTGCGGCATACGCTTCTACGGCTTCTGAAGAATCCCACACTAACTCGACCCTGGGCCCCAGTACCTCTCCTAGTCGTTTCTTCTGACTCGTGTTTGGGTGGCCGGTCTCTCTGTTGGGCTCTGCAAACCACCACGATGTGGCCTGTCCTTCCACAAGCTCTACAAGTGGCTGAACGAAATCTGCAGTTGGCACGGAAATAGTTGTGGCCACACCCCTTACATCTCAGTAAGAGAGCTGCCTTGTAATTGTCCTCCTGTGTCTGGCCGTTGTGGTGTAGCACATTGGGTTGCTTTTGAAGTCGGTTGATTTCAGGTTCTTCTTCCTCGGAGAGTTCTTCGGTGTGCTTGGCGTCCTCACGGTGGACTGTTTCTTCTAACTTTGTCAATTTGGTGGGCTGTATGGTTTGAACAGTGCCCCCGGCAGCTTCATTGGCCATCACCTCATCCTGTGCTTCAGAAAATGTTAAATTTGGCCTAGCAAATAGTCTCTGCTGAAGCGTCCTGTCCCGTAGGCCACAGATGAGCCGGTCTCATAGACGCTCTTCTAAATTTGAAAACTTGCATAGGTGTGCGGCTTGCCTTAGGCCCACAATGAACTCCAATGCTGTCTCCCCGGGAAGCTACACTCTCTGGTCGAACTTGAATCGCCAAGCCATCTCAGACAACTTGGGCTGGAAGTGCCCAGTTAGCCTCTTTTTGAAATCTGCGTAAGAACCACTTTGATTGGTGTCGGCGCGAAAAGGTTCTTGGCTAAATCAAAGGTAGCGGGGCTGCACATGCAGAGTAGCATTGCGGCCTTCAGTCCTTCTTCCGTGATCTGGTTGGCTCTGAGGTAGTTTTCTACTTGCAATAGATATGATGGCTATTCCTCCAGGTGCTTCATGTTAAACTCTCTCAACTTGCCAACCTTCGGCATTCTTCTTACTGGTTCTTGCATTTTCCAGATCCTGCTTCAGGCTCAGGGAAAGAGTCCACCGAGCATGAGGTCGCTAGTGTAGCTTGCTAGCTGACCTTGAGAGAGTGGGGGGGGGGGGAAATGCCTTTTCCCTCTGGCGTGTGCTGCCTTTCCCTCGTATACTACAGCTCTTTAGTCGGTGAAGCAGGATCCCACCTTTGTTGCCACTGTTAAATAGCAGGTTCTTTGGTGCAGGAATGAAGACGTGGAACAGAGTACAGGATAACTCATAGTTTATTTCATGCTGGAACTGTACTGGGAAAACATCTGTAACAAGCCGCAATATATAGTCTATCCCCTAGGCGGCAGCCAATAGGTTTGAATCAACCATTGCCGCCTGGAGATAGCCAATCGCAGCATAGGAGACTTAAAGTCTGGGTTGCTGGAGAGCCGTTAGCTGTTCCAGCAACCCACATGGTGTTTAACAAGAGCCCAGTACATAACAAATATAACATTCCTTTTCCATCTAGTCATTCTGGTTGTCTCATCATAGATCCTGTTTACAGTTCTTGTTTACATTTGTTTTTCTCACAATGTTAAGATTTTTTCAAAGTTAATTACATTTAAATATTTAAGTCTATTTTTTCTCATGTAAGCCAACCTTTTAAAAAGCCAATACTTTTACCTTTCTTAAGGAATAAATAAGACTAAAAAAAGAAAATAAGAATAAGAATAAAAAAAAGATAGTATGATACTTAAAATCCCTATTTCCTATAAGCTAATACATATTTATTTCCAAAACAAATTGTTCTTTTTTTAACATAATTAAAATATATAATCTTTAAATATTCCATTTAATAAATCTAGTCCTCTAGTCTTTTAACTTTTATTCAAAACATTTTTTAATCCATTGTAATTTTCTTAGTCAATCACCTTTAGATATCTAATGTCAATGTTGCTAACATCGAATGTTCTTGCTTGACAAGAGATGAAGAAGCAGCTATTTCATATGTTAAACATGTGTATTACTTTAAGAGCTAGGATTATTGCTGGGAGGAGGGAGGAGGAAGATTGTACCTCAAGGCTGTCTGAAATAAGAGAAGGTAAGAACTTGGCGGGTTGTCTAACAGAAGAGAAACTGCTTCTTCAGATTAATTGGAGAATGTGATTCATGATAGAAATAGAAAGGTGGAGAATTGTGCTTAATATATTGTGCAAAAGGGGAGGGGATTCAGAATACAGCTTCCTCTAGCAAGCTTTTGCTGATGTATAGGGCTAATACTTTTAAGGTAAACAATGCCTCAGAGTCACTTGAAAAGCTCATCTGTTGGAAACTTGACATCAAGCTGGAATCCTCCAACTTTACAAACTAACTAGGGGGTCCTGACCTCCCGTCGCTGTCTCCAAGTTTGGGAGACAGTCTGGCAAAGAGTTGGAGAAGATCCCATCATGGAGGAATTAAAATTGTGTGAAGCCAGCAACCCAGCACTAGCAGTCACCCCAGTGGGAGAAGGGCCAGTGAAGAAGCCAGCAGGAAAAGAGTTTCAGCAATCCTTCCAGCTGGGAGCTAGATCCAAACAACCAGGAGAATTGGTCTGGTTGTCAGAGTGGCTTAAGCCCAGCGGAGACTCCAGGCACCTCGAAACAGCCTTGCCATCCCCAAGGGCTTCAAAGGCAGAGGAGGTGGAGCAACAACAAAGAGACCACTCCTGCACATTGTATTCCCCAGACCGGTGGGGAGCAGCCAGGCCAGCTGAGATTGAATACTCAGGTGAGTGGAAATATCCGTCTGCAGTCCAAAGCCAATAAATTGACAATCTAGCAGAAAGGTTTGAAGAGCTAGAAGTGAGGAGCACAGAACATCTCCTGCCAAGAGAGGCTCCCAGCCCCCTTTTTGCAGAGCTAACAGCCCTCCAACCCCTGGAGTTCCCTGCTAGGGCCTCCTGTCCCACAGAGGAAGAGGACCTAGGGCCCCCTCTGCAGTGGGGAGTATGGTAACCCCCAAAGAAGGAGGGACAGCAAACTCTGGGCCTAAATCAGGTAATAAAGGCCTTGCAACAGATTGGGGTGATGCAGAAGCCTGGAAAGCAACAGCTAGTTGGGGGATGACAACCCCATGGAGGCTGGTCACCACCCCTGAGTGCCAAGGAACCACTGAGGGGCCCGCAACTGAGGGAGGTGCCACAGCACTTGAGACTAACACGTCTCTTAGTAGATCAGCAGTAGAGGGCGCCACTATTCCTTGCAGCCAAAATCCAGAGTAGACGACAGCAACCTCTATCTATCTAACAACCATTGAGGGGCCTACAACAGCAGGTGGAGCCTCAACTTCCTGCTGACCAACAGCACCCTCCCCTCAGACAACCACAGCAAGGGAGGCAGCAGCAGGGCCCAAATGTGCAACCCTGGGCCTACAGCAGCACCAGTGGGGTAGACAGCATCTGGGGGTCCAACAGCAGCAGTGGGGGCCCTGGCAGCCTTTGAATCAACAACCAAGATGGGACCAACAGCAACTGGGGACATAACAACAGCAGTGGGGGCCCCAGTAACCATTGAACCAACAACCAGGGTGGGGCCAGCAGCAATGGGCCCCCCAGCAACCAATGATGAGCTCACCCTTCAGAGCAACTTTCGATGGGGACCCAGAGAAACTGATTTTCTTCCTCAACCAAGTACGCTCTCACTTGAATCATTGGGCCCATCTCTACCCGGACCCAGGTGCTATGGTCGATGTGATTGCATCCAGCCTAGAGGGAGAAGCATCTGAATGGTTGAACAATTTATATAACGAGCAAGCCCCTGAAATGGAGGACCCCCACCTTTTCCTCCTAGGGCTGAGGGAAAGATTTGAGGACCCATCCATTGCCCTCAAAGCAGAAGAACAAATCCACAAGATAAAACAAGCTGGCCGGCCTGCCTTGGAGTACATGCGGGAGTTTCGAAAGATGGATGGTCAGATAGAGAGATGGCCTGAGCAATCCATAATTTATCTTTTTAGAGAAGGGTTAGACAACCACCTTTCTCAGGCATGTATCTACCGAGCTGTGCCTGACCAGCTACATGAATGGTACCAGGCAGTGGTGAAATTAGATGTCCAGCTTGCCTGCTATAAGAAGCCTCTCCCACCTGAAGCTGTGCCAAAGCCAGGACCCAAATGGCTACCAACCCCCTGAAAACCCCCAACTACTGCTACTGCTGAAAGACCTAGACCACCTACACTGGCTGGGGAATTGTGGGAGTTGAAGTCCCTATATCTTAATGTTCTCAAAGCTTCAGAAACACTGTGTATATAAATCAAAAAGAGACAGATGATAGCCCCTCATATGCTGGGACCCAATGTCAGTGAAATGTGTGAATTAAGATAAGCAACATATTCCTACTTTCTTCAATGACACTTTGACAAAAATAGATTTGTAATTCATTCCCTATTCTGTCACATGGGAAACGTCCAAGTAAAAATAAATGGGACTTAGTTTTAAGCTTAATAAACCACTATGACAGGTGTGTCAAACTGCCAGCCCATGGGCCAGTTGCATCATGCAGAGGCCATGCCCATCCCAGCTCTGGCAATGCAAAAAAAGGCATGATGTATCACAACACATCGTGTGATGTGGCAAGTCTGACACCCGTGCACTCTGACATTTCTAAGAGTCATTCTTGTCTATAACAGAACTGCAAGAAGGAAGTGCAGAGGAAATGTTGCTCAATGTTCCTTTCTAATTGGTATTTCTTAACTGTTAGTAAACACTGTTGACCTTTTCAGCTAACCGATGAATATATAGATATGTGTACCAAAATTTTATAGGGCTAAAAACCCCACTGAATAACAATAACAACAACAATAATAGTTGGAAGGGACCTTGGAGAAATTCTAGTCCAGCCTTCTGCTCAGGCAGGAAATCCTATACCATTTCAGACAAATGGTTGTCCAATGTCTTCTTAAAAACTTCCAGTGTTGGAGCCTTCACCATTTCTGGAGGCAGGTTGTTCCACTGATTAATTGTTCTAACTGTCAGGAAATTCCTCCTTAGTTCTAAGTTGTTTCTCTCTTTGGTTAGTTTCTATCCATTGCTTTTTATCCTGTCTGCAGGTGCTTTGGAGTATAGCTTGACTCCCTCTTCTTTGTGGCAACCCCTGAGATACTGGAACACTGCTATCATGTCACCCCGTCCTTCTAAACTAGACATACCCAATTCCAGCAACCATTCTTTATATGTTTTAGCCTCCGGTCTCCTAATCATCTTTGTTGCTCTTCTCTGTACTCTTTCTAGAGTCTCAACATCTTTTTGATATTATGGTGACCAAAACTGAATGTAGTACTCCAAGTGTGGCCTTACCAAGGCATTGTAAAGTGGTATTAACACTTCAGTGATCTTGATTCTATCCCTCTGTTAATGCAGCCTAGCACTGTGCTGGCTTTTTTGGCAGCTGCAGCACACTGCTGGCTCATATTTAAGTGATTGTCCAACAGTGTGCTGCAGCTGTCAAAAAAGCCAACAGCTGATACTTAGATTAAACTTAATAAACTTAGTTTTCTGATATACTCTCCCAAGACAAAGAAAGTCTAGGTGTTGATAAGGTGTTAAATTTGATTTACTAATGGTTAGATTCATTTAATATGTTCTCTGCTGTGGACTTTTATATGCTTAGGTTATGTTCTGAATAAAATGAATGAAACTGTCTTTTTCTTTCATTTACTGATTCTTCAAAATGTGTCTAAGACAAATTCATTCTAATGTACATAGTTTTATATGGGGGATTTACTATTTTATGCAGCAACCTTAAAATATAAATCTTAATCACTTAGGAAAAGACATTGGCATAGGAAAATATCAATTGACATTAAAGTCTCCAAGACGTCTAGAATAATCCAGTGCCATGCTAGAGATTATCAAGGGAGAATGCACTGTTTATAGTGAGATAGACATATATTTCTAGTACTCCTATACTGTCCCAACCATCAAACATTCAACACTGGTATATCATTAAATTGAGCTTCTAACCAGGGAGATGAAATTCCTGTAGACTATGATCACATCACCTCTCCACCCCACCCAATCCTAGATTTCTGGATCATATTCTGGTGGCAGATACAGCTGTGGAAAGTTGGCTCTCCCTTTCTTTTCTTAGCCAGATATCTGAAGTACCATCCAACATTAAATTGTAGCCAATTTTCCAGCAAGTGACCTTGGAATTTAAAAGAAAGATTTTTGCCCACAATAGTTGTCACATAGACTTTTTTAGTTAGACTTTACCCTAGAAATAAGTGAGGCCAGCTCCTGGACCACTATTTTTTTGCAACAGCAAGGTTGCAACCAGCTAACACCTCCCTGCTTGTTACTCCCGTGTTTGCCCCACATCTCTGTAAAACAATTCAGAACTCCATCATTTAATGAAAACAACCAAAAATAGTTCCTCCAGTGTTAGAATATTTCAAAATGATTATGTGTATGTCAGAACAGAGAAAGTTGAAACACAGTCTGTCAATCTCTTACATATTTCCCAGATACTGTATAAAACTGTTGTTCTGCTATGTTAAGTGCAGGTTCATACGTTAACCTGAAAAAGTAGAAGGCTAAGGAAAGAAACCATTATGTTTACATAGAAACCTGGGGTGGATGGGGGCAACAAGATAAAAAGAGGTTGATGTGCAGAGTTTCTGGAATTTTAAAGGTTAGGTTTGTTTAATAAATCAAGCCCTTTGAGATAAGCTTGAACAGAAGTCAGACTCCACAAAGACTTCTGAAACTCTATTTTATTTTTGCAAGTTATGATAAAAAAAAATCTTGAAAGCCTGATGTTTTGGTGACTGGATAGCTGGAGGTCAAATCTGTCCTATGGCTTTGCTGCAACATACAGTGGCTAAACTAATCTGGGACCTTAATTCTCTCCTGCAGTTGAAAGTGTACAATAAATTGATTCATATTTAAAGGATAGCATGGATATGAATCTGTATAACTGCAATTTTTCAATCTATAAGCTAACTACAATAAGCTGATAGGAGCACAGGAGAATACAGAAAAGAGGGAATGCAATTACATTATATCTTAAATCTTTCAGTATTCTTTTCTAGCTACCTACTGCTACAGCATGAATTGAAAAATATCTTTTATCTATACAGGATTTATGAAGCCAAGCTATTTAATGCTTGGCTATTTTCTGGTTAAATTTTTATTACATGTGTTTGATTAGATTCAGTACACAAAAATCAATGAATAGAAGTGGATGAAGGGACACTTTTTATTATTGCCTAGAGACTTTGACATGGGTCTTGAATTTTTTCTTGAAAGAAAAGAAATGTCTTCATTTGAAGTTAATAGCTTATTAGAAGAATTCTGCTGAAACAGCATAATCTCCAAACTTTGTTGAACCACTAATTATTAGAATTTGCAAATATTATTATCCCTTCTCCTGGAGGGAAATACTGTAGTCATTGGTATTTGTAGGACTCAGTGTCCTTCCCACCACATTAACCATATTCAAATTTTGGGTACAGAGTTAGGCTAATTCTAGAACTGGTTGTAAATGATAGCAATAGCAATAGCATTTAGGCTTGTATAACATCCCATAGCACATTACAGCCTCCCTGGGTAGTTTACAATGTAAGCATTATTTGCATATTGCTGACAACAGTCTGGGTCCTCATTTTATCAACCTTGGAAGGATGGAAGGCTGACTCAACCTTGAGGCCTTTCAAGATTGAACTCCAGGCTGTGGAAATGTTTACCTACAATACTGCACTTTAACACTGTGCCATCAATTAAAGTGTTTGTTTTTTTTTTTTTAAAAAAAAAGTATGAACATAGCCTTGTCTCACTGTTGCCATGACACTCATCTGCAAGAATGCAAGATATTTCAGATTTTAGAGGACCCAACTTTGGAGCACCCCACTAATAAAAAAGAAATTGCTCTTTCAATTCCCTGCCTTGATATTAAGGTTCTTTTGTATTAGGCCATACATTTCAAAGGAAAAGAATTGTGCCTCTTCCACTTTAAATTACAGCATGAATATATATCAAAGTATTAGTGACCCTGGCACTTCTATCTGGACGATAAAAGGGTCTTTTGCATTGGGGACTATGTATATACAGTAAAAGCAAAACCTGTCCTTTTCCCTCTCAGAAAGGCTCATTGAAACATATCAACCTGCTTCAGGGATTTGATTTAAAGTGCAGAGGTGGAGCAACTTGCTCTTTTGAATTGGAGGGAGACTTTGAATCAAATCACTGTCAATCTGCAGAAGTCAGTAAGTCACATGAAAGAATAAGGAATAAATTATTAAGGTAGCACCTGTCAGGGTTTTGTTAGTAGCCAGAGATTCCCAGGGCAGGAATGCAGAGAATGTAAATATGCAATTTGTCCTTCATATGGGAAAGAACATCCAAATTACCATTACACAAAGGCTAGAGAGGGTACTGAAATTTAAACCTAAGGATGGTATAAATTTAGGTGTCAGTCTTTATGCTTAGTAATAGCTACAATTCTTGGGAAGCAATAAAGGTTTAATCTTAATCATGGCTTTGAGCTATTTCTTGCATTCTCATACCTGCTTAGAACCTGGGAAGAGAAACTGGGTATTTTCCAAAAATATGGGGCTACAATCACCATAATTCCTGATCATTGGCCATAATAACTGGAGCTAAATGAAGTCTAAGATTTCAAGATACATTGATGATGTTGACTATTGCTGTTAATATTCTCTAGGTCTCCCTGTGTTCCATAGACCGCATTTTAAAGTAATGGAACTTTCAGGTGCAAACTTTCATATGATTTTTTTTTCCAGATACAATCTGTTTTTTCAGATACAGCAAAGTATCTAAGGTTATGAGTTAAGGATATGACATAAAAACCACATGCAGCACCCCGGTTCCATTTTATAGCCCTTTCTCATTACAATCATCAAAACATGAAGTCCAGATTTCCTCCTGTTTTGAGATGGAAATAGATGAAAGTCATAGTTTAAATTCTAAAATAAACTTATCACAATTAAAAAAACAAAGCAAAACAAAGAATGAACCAAAACAATCTTTCCCAAACTCAGCTCTGCCTGCATCAATGAACATCTATCTACTTTTCAGCCCTCATCCCCAAATATCAGAAATGTGGCCCTTAACAAATGATAATTCCCTCTATTCTTTAAGTAGATAAATGACCTACTTCAGTCTTCTTTTGTTCCACTGAACTATTGTTGCAGCCACTCTTGCTACAACTTTTCTATACAGAATCTTTTCCAGTTCACAGTATGTGTATTACAAATTATAGCCTCTCCTGGTCAGAACCTTCTCTCCTAGGACTGAAATACCACAAGGTGTATTTTGTTCTTTTTGTTAAGCTATATATAGGCCAGTTGTAGTAAGGATAGTGTACCAAATTTAAAGTATATGTTAAAGTCAAGTTATTCCATCAGCAAAAGTTTCTTCTATAGTATAAAAGGTAAAGGTTCCCCCGCACATGCGTGCTAGTCGTTTCTGACTCTAGGGGCCGGTGCTCATCTCCGTTTCAAAGCCAAAGAGCCAGCGCTTGTCCGAGGACTTCTCCGTGGTCATGTGGCCGGCATGACTAGACGCCAAAGGCGCACGGAACGCTGTTACCTTCCCACTGTAGTGGTCCCTATTTTTCTACTTGAATTTTTAGGTGCTTTCGAACTGCTAGGTGGGCAGAAGCTGGGACGAGTAACAGGCGCTCACTCTGCTACGCGGCACTCGGGATTCAACCTGCCAAACTGCCGACCTTCTGATCGACAAGCTCAGTGTCTTAACCCACTGAGCCACCGCGTATCTATATCTATATCTATATCTATATCTATATCTATATCTATCTATCTATCTATCTATCTATCTATCTATATCTATATCTATCTATATCTATCTATATCTATCTATATATATCTATATATCTATATCTATATCTATATCTATATCTATCTATATCTATATCTATATCTATCTATATGTATATCTATATGTATATCTATATCTATATCTATATCTATATATATCTATATCTATATCTATATCTATATCTATCTATATCTATAT
>JAKJMR010010888.1:0-14424 GCA_024449315.1 Daboia siamensis | reverse complement strand
AGCCATTGCATTCAAGAGGACTTTCATCCTAGGTATTGTGTTATTTCTGTAGAGTTGAAGTAATTCCTTACAGACAATGCAACTTCCCCTCCTTTTTTATTAGGTCTGTTTCTTTTGAACAGTTTATATCTTTCTAGCTGTGCATTCTAATCATGGGTTCCATCCCACTAAGTTTCAGTAATGGCAACAATGTGATACCTGCCCTCATATACTAGGACTTCAACTGTTTGTTGTTTGTTGCCCAAACTCTGAACATGAATGTAGAGGCATCTGAGCTTTTTATGGCTGACCTGCTAAGTTCTTGCTATGTTCCTGCTAAGTGATGTGGTTGTGTGGAGTGATATTGCATGGCTTCACTGACATACTGTATGATGGCAGTTGTGGCAGTCCCAGTTGCCATTGTTAGGTGAATCCTATGCATTTGCCATGTCCCATGATCATGTGATTGTTATTTGTGGCCTTCTGCCACTTCCCCATTGACGTTGCTGGTCAGAAACTGGCAGTGAAGAGTGCAAATGGTGATCATGTGGCTGCCAATCACTGCAACAAAGTAATCATGAGCTGGTTGCCAAGCATCTGAATTGCAATCACATGACTGTGGGGATGCTGTAAAAGTTGCAACTATGAGGACTGGTCATAAGTACCCCTCACTCAATGCTGTTATAACTTTGAACAGTCACTGAATGAGTGAACATTAAGTATGAATTACTTATATAAGTGTAGGCTATATATATATGCAAGTGAAACGTTCTAAAGCCAGATGAAAAAGGAAAGGGGAAAAAAGGCATATCTTGACATGGACATACATTTAACAATGGAAAGGATGCTTAAGATTTGAAAAAATCATAACAAAGCAAATATAAAAGCTTGGTCCAAAAAATAAGTGAAACCACATCTCAAAAAAATTACAAGAAAGTATACTAAAGGGTTTCTCAGCATCCAAAGGAATTATGACTTCTGGGTCTTGTTTATTTTGGAGTTAGAATAAGGATCTGATATTATCAGAAGCCTGACTGCTCTATAGAAATCCAGCCAGAGCAGGCTGCACTGCTACCGAAAGAACAAGCTGTAACTAAAGGATCAAAATAGCTCTTAAGATCTTAGCATCCACATTTATCAAAGAAGTCAATCTATAATCAGAATGCACAATAGGACCATTACTCAGTTTAGAAACAACTATGGCATTTACCTCATTAAAACTGCCATTATATACCTCTGTAAGAGATAGAAATCCAGTATACTTTTTGTACCAATCTTCTGGAAAATCATCTGGGTTGAAGGTCTTCTCCATTTTAGTTCTTTTAAATGAAAAGTGTGAAGAGAGATTAATGACCTGAGCCATGGTGGCACAATAGTTAGAATGCGGTATTGCAGGATAACTTTTCCTACAACCAGGAGTTCAATCCCGACCAGTTCAAGATTGAACCAGCCTTCCATCTTTCTGAGATCAGTAAAATGAGGAGCCAGATTGTTGAGGGCAACATGCTGACTTTGTAAACTGCTTAGAGAGTGGTAAACTGCTTAGAGAGTGGTTGTGAAGTGGTATATAAGTCTAAGTGCTATTGCTATCTGGTGGTAGATTTTGTAAAACAAAACAACAGCAATCTTCTACTGAAAAGAATTAAAAGTACGTAATTTACAAACCTGGATCCTGACTGATTTTCAGTTGTCGTAAAATGTTACTCCTACTATCTGTCTTTCTATTCAAAAATAATTAATAACTTTGGAATCTGTATACACCATCTATTTGAATTGAAAATAGTGCAATATTACATTGGTTAATTGAGTTTGAAAGCTAGTAGCGTACTAGAATTCTCTGCCTTTTCCTAGTTGAATTGTTTGGTGGAATGTAATAAAAATTCTATTTGAGAAATGTATATAGTTTGTTACATTTATACTTAACTGAGATCGAAATCATCTGTAAGACTCTGGATATGGATGGGATGAATTATGAATTAATGATCTTTGTCTTTCTTACTTTAAAAATTAACTACTGCCCAAATTTGCTGCTTCTTCATAAAAACTATGCAATAATCCAGCCTAGAAAAAATGCTTTAGTGTATCCTATAACAAGGGCAATGATGCAACAAACCCAGGGTTAACATGAAAAACTTTGCCATTTATTTTCCTCTGCTTACTACATTGTTTATCTTTCAGCAAAGATTGCAATCAAGTACCACTTTAAAATGTATTTAATTTTATTCTAAACACAACACATTTCAGAGGAACATAGTCAGAAATTATAGTACTGTGTTTCTCTGAAAATAAGACCCAGTCTTATTTTTATTTATTTATTTTGCCTCCAAAAGAGGCATTAGGTCTTATTTTCAGGGAGTGTCTTTTCCATTTGTCTCATCTTGTGGTGGATTAGCTCTGTTCTTGGCTGCAGAGGCCTTTTGTGCAAGCGGTGGCGAACAGCCACAGAAGAAGTTGACCAGCAAGGCAAGGCAGGTGTCAATTCAGAGGAGGCCTGGCTGCAACGGTAAGTGGGTGTGGGGCGCATGGGGCAGCTCCACCCCTATCCCTTCCCTAGCTTGATTTTTAGGCTTGTGCCTCATCCCAAAACTAGGGCTTATTTTGGGGGTTGGTCTTACTTTCAGGCAGAGCTTTTTTTCTCATAGAACGCTCAGAACGGAGTTCCGGCACCTTTTTTAGATGGAACCTTGTAGGGTAGGCAAGGCGGGTTGTATGACTTGTGTGAGTTCTGGCACCTTTTTCTTTTACAAAAAAAGCACTGCTTTCAGGGAAACACAGTAGCATCTATGTCACAAGGGCTTTTTTTTAGGTATTAGAAAATGAGCTACCAGGAAATAATCTATTAAAAACAATTTCAGTGGACAGTATGAAAGGAAAAATAGTCTTATTTCCATTGGAAGACTAGGGAAGCCTTGGTGGTCTCTATGCTTAGTTGTTTGCCTGCTGACATTTTATTACCTGACTAGGTCACATGATCAATGCTAGCATGATGAAAAGAGTTACTAACAATACTAATCATGTGACCTGGTAATGAAACATCTGCAAGAAAGCAAACCATCACCCTCAGAGAGACCAAGTACTTTTCAGTTCAACCCTTAACTATAGATACTTTCTACTGTTGAGACTAGGGAAAAGAGATACCCAGCCAGTGGTCAGAAAAGATGGTCTATCTCTAGATGACCATTCTTCCTTTTCATGTTTCCTGCTCATTACTTCAAAGATATTGCCTTCTTTTTCTGTTCTTTGCTTTCTAAACAAATTTTCCCCTTTAAGAAAATCTGAGAAAGATCACTGGGGAAACATGGGAAGCTTACAATTAAATAAAATGTTATTTGGAACTTGTGTAAAATGCCAGTGACAGAGCCATGGCAATTCCACAATATATCACTGTCTGAAAATAGCTTCTGTCACCTGCATGTTGTTGCTGTTTCTAATACAAAGGAACAACATGGAAAGCACCAGGATCGTGATGGAGTTGGAAAGTATTGTGCAAGTGTTGTTACGTCTTTAACCTTACTTATTTATTGCAATAAAATTGCAATATAATCAATATTGTTCCATCAAACATACTGCAGACTTCAGAAACACAGCTTTCCTTCATGGAAAGTTAAACCTAGATTACTCTGTAACCCAAAAAGCAAACTGAGAAGGTAGAATTAAAAATACCTGTAGCGTGTATAGCACACATGCTGGTATTGCGTTATTTGTGTCTATGTGTTACTACAGAATCAAGGGTAAATCTGGATTTCTAAGAATTTCAAATAAAATTCTCATGGGGGACAAGAAGCATTTGTTATTTGACCCAGGTGGCTGTTTTTCTTTCTATTTCATATACATTCACCTTTAAAATATATTGCATTCCCCCCCCCTTCATGTTGAGCTTCTTTTTCTTCACCCCATTTTATGTGCTGTCTGGATTTGCATCTGTTTTTCCTTTACCTCTTTTACTTTTTCTTCATTATTTACTTTTGTAAGTGAACTGATGTTTTTATTCAATTCCCTTGGGTTTTTGCCCAGATTTTTAGTGTTTTAAAAATCTCTCAAACTGTCCCATTCTTTTGGTTACCTTCCATTCCATAGCACTGTCTGGGACCTGTTTCCAATTATCTATGTTTTGTCTTGTTTACTAGATTTTTCTTCTCCCATATGCTGTTACAGTTGCTTTTTCAGCTGGGGTGGAGCTGACAGAAGCCAGAATGAGGCACACTTTTTCTTCCATTTTTATATTTTCAAGTCTGTTGCTTATTTATCTTTGCCTGTGAAATAATGTCAGCAGCTACTTATGGCTATGGAAATTTTACCCTTGCATGCTTATAACTGGGACAACTAGAATATAACTTCTTATACTATCTTTATAAGCCATAATATAAAAAATGTAGGCCTAAGGAAACAAATCTCTTGTTTTTCATATAGTTCTTCCTTTCTAAAACCTAAGCTGATGACAAATGAGGCCATATACGAATCTTCATGAAGAGTGGTGAGTATATGAGTATTCTCGCTTGTATCTTGATTGCTGCTGCTTGTGACTGCTTTTCAAAACAAACTTATAGGTATTGCTTTAACCAAAGGCCTGCTGCAACATTTCTCCCAAAACAAAAATCTGGAGATTATATTATGCTATGCCTTACATGAAAGGTTTCACATCTATCCAAACAAGAAAGGGAGTACAATGTTCACACCCAAATTAAGCTTATAAGTGGGACATAGAAAGTTAACAAATATTAGGTAATATAGTCAGGTATAGAGGCCTTCTCCTTCACTCACTGCTATCTAGGAATAAATCTGGGTGTTCAATTACTTGCATTCCTCGGTTTGAATTGTATAGTCCTACATATGTTCATGGTCAGTTAATTGGCCTGGCTAATTATGTATTGACTTTGCAGATGATTCAGAATTTATAGCATTGTCGTGAAGATTAGGGGCAGCCTTGCCAATTCTATCTGAAGGATATAATTTCCTGTGCAGATCTTATGCTGTTGTTAGTTGCAGAGGCTGACTACTTTTGGTCTCCAACAGGGATCATGGCTTTGCATCATCTTGCATCACTTCATTGGAATATCTTTCAGAGTGTTTTAGTAGTTTGCATTTCTGTCTTAATAGGATTTGGAGCTTCATCTTTTGACCAAAGCCTGCATGTTATGACCTGTGATTTTTAGCCATTTGCAAGACTATAGGAACAGCAGTCTGCAATCAAAATGTTCTCTATAGGGTGCTGAACCTACAGAGTTGAAGTAAAATGTGTCTATTGCAGAATCTTGTGTGGGAAGTCAGCTCCCCAGAGAAGGAAATATTAAAAGGGCACAATATATTTTCCTAAAGGATTTTAAAAGCAGAAACCAACCCTGCCCACAAGTCTCTCTGTCCCAAGCACAAACCAAGTCTGCAGGAATGCAGAGGTGATAATCTTGTCAGGAAACGGATTAGGAAGAAAGATCTCTAGAGTCAACATCAGCCACAGCCCCAGGGAAGCAGGGGACATAATAGGACATACAACCAGCAAGAATCCTAGAGGGGCACACCTAGACTCAGGACAGAATACGTGACAAAGGAAATACAAAGCTTGAAACAGGAAATAACTCCAGACAATAGAGTCCAGGGGGTATAAAAACCCACTACCCACATGGGGTTGGTCTCTCCTTTTCCTGTTGGATCCATCTTTCTGTCTGGCTTTCCTCTGCAATAAACTACAACCTTCTTCCCAAAGCAGTTGCCATGTTTATTCCCCGCTTGGAGGAACCATGATGAAGACTTTTCTTCCTACACTTGACTTATAATTACAGAACTGATCCCAACAACAACATCAGAATTCTTGGTTCAGAAAAGTGCAGTGGTAAGAGTGCACAGCTAAGATATTGTGTGTAATGTTTTACTGAGCGTATCATGTGGGATTGATTGCTGGAAGGTTGCTTAAGCAGGGAGCTGGCTAACGGCTCCCAGCTCCTCAGACAACCCATCTCCAGTGCTGCCATTGGTTGCTTCTAGGACAGCAATAGGTCGCTTTAAACCTATTGGCCGCTACCTAGAGGCCAGGGTATAAATAGCTGCATTTGCAGCCCTGTTCCTCAGTTCAGTTCCTGCAAGCAAATAAAGAATGTTTCTAACTGAACTCACTCGCCTTGTCTCTTCTCTCAAGCAACGATCCCAGTACACAACACTGTGCAAAGCCCTCAAACTCCCAGGTCCTTGGTAGAGGACCCAGCATTGAGGAAGACACAGACCACCCAAAGGAGTGAAAAGGGAATTTATATAAAGCTGTCCTTCAGTTTTATCCATTTTTTAAAAACTCACTATTGTCACAAATGGTACTACTTAATACATAGTCTTTATATAAATTGAATTGTCTTTTTAAAATAAACTAGACATCTCTATGACATATTGGACCATTCTTTGAGAGAAAGTTAGTGTAGTCTAAAGTAACCATAATGAACATGAAATTTTAGGTTGACCATATTTTTTTCCACAATGTTGGACAGTCTGTGATTATCTAAGAAGAGCATATATTACAAATAGAAAAATAATTGTAACGGCAAACAGACATCAGTAAAAAAGTCAGTACCTACTTATCTAACCAGATAAATAGAATGCCGCAGGTGGGCAAAAAAAGCTCATTTGAGGAATCTTGCTTTAAAAATTGTCCTGCAAGGCACCATTTCAGCTAATTAAACATAATAAATAGGCAGGAGACTTTTAGTGGTAGATGAATATATTTTGCACATTTACTGGGAAAGCAGGCCATGCTCCCTGGTCATGTAAAAAGGAACAGCTGCACCTGAGGAGCTAAATATGTATCGATCATCAGGATTCAAGTACCCATGCAAATTTTATATATATATATATTCCTGTGTAAGATTGAGAGTGTCATGGCGACGTTTCGACGAGGTCCCACTCGTCATCTTCAGGCTGGTGTCTTCGGCTTCGTGCTTATGTGAGCAAAGCATGATCACAGCTGTCATCTCTCTATAAATATGTAACAACACAGCCAACCAACCCACTTACAGCAACAAAGCCAGCACCCCACGCACCCCCACCAATATTTATAGAGAAATGACAGCTCCGATCACACTTTGCTCGCACAAGCACGAAGCCGAAGACACCAGCCTGAAGATGACGAGTGGGACCTCATCGAAACGTCACCAAGACACTCTCCATCTTACACTGGAAAAGACCCGAATACGCCAAGACCTACATACCTGTACCCGTGAAAATCTACAAATATTTGCATGGGTACTTGAATCCTGATGATTAAGATATATATAATATCCAATATTGCACCATCAAATCTTTCCATTCTTCTTCCAGTAGTACCTGTTTTCCCACACTAGGCAAATACAATACTTATTGTTATTAATAAATATACAATTGAATATCAACAACTTTGTTACATTTTTCTCATATCAATAATATCAGTTTTAGATAACTTTTCTAACCAAAACATATCTTAATTGCATTTGCACTTAATATCCATATGTTCAATCAGTATTCGGTTGTCTTTTTTTTTTCAATTTTAATTTCCCATCAGTGTTCAAAATGTTCTATTGTTTATAATTTCAAAGTAAGTTATAACTGGGTAACCAAGAGCTTCTTCTGTATCCCTTCTCATACCAAAATCTAATATTCTAATTACAAATTAGTTTCTATTTATGAGAATACTTCTATTTCTAGCAATTATCTATTCTCCACCATATTCAAACATCTAGTTAATAATATAATATCCCATCTAGTGGATCAAAACCTCTATTTTCTTCAGTCTTACTCTAGCTTTTTTACTTTGCCAACTAACTTTCCAAGTAAATGTATTTGAATCATCAAGTAATTTTTTTCCTCTGTTTTTGTGTATATTGTTTGGAATAAGAAATACCATTTGGTTAAAGTATTTTTGGAAGAATGAACCCATTGATATTCATTAAACAGCCTCTCTCCTTCTCCAATTCCCCACAGTTCTCCTAACAGCTCCATCTTTCATTCAATCAGTTCTTCTTCTTTTTCCTCAATGTGTTTTGAATTTTTGATTGTTAAGATGTCTTTTCCATTTCCAATATTATCGCTTCATCTTCTAGTTTCTCAGTTGTCTGAATCTATCGTATCCTTCCTTTAGGTCCTCCATCTTTGGATCTGCTTCCTCCAGTTTTCCTTCTATTTTCTGAGCTGCTAGTTCCTTCTTTGTAATCATGTTCTGGGTTTGTAAATTTAGATTAGAAAATTGTTCTTTTATCTCCTTTGTGTTATTTCTTTTTTAAAAATAAATATTTTATTAATTTTCTATTTTTACAAACAGCTTAATCAACAGTGTTGAATGGGTCCATTAGTAATTCCATGGTACATATAAGCTTCTTCAAACTAAATCCAATATTACACCATCCTATACATCCTCTCTTCTTCTGGTAATAAACATTTTTCCACATTAAGCGAATGCATTTCTGATTGTTATTAATAAATATACAATTGAATATCAGCATGTATTGCAGTTTTCTAATGGTATCAATGATATCAGTTTAAAATATCTTTTCTAACCAAAACATATCTTAATTGCATTTGCACTCAATATCCATTTAGTTAGTCAATATCCTATTTTTGTGTTTTTTTTTCAGTTTTAATTTCCCATCCATATTCAAAATATCCCAATCATTTCTACTTTCAAAACAAGTTATAGTTGGGTAACCAAAAGCTTTCCTTACTCAAACTTCTTAGCATTTCCTTATTTCCCTTTTCATGCCAAAATATGATATTCTAATTATCAATCTTATCTATCTACTTATAATATTTGTATTTCTAGCAATCTATTCTTAACCATATTCAAACATCTAATTTGATATAATATCCCCTCTAATAGGTCAAAGCTTCTGTTTTCTTAAGTCTTACTCTAGCTTTCTTCCTTTGCCAACTAACTTTCCAAGACAGTGTATTTGGATCATCAAATAATTCTTCTTCTATTCGTGCATATTATTTGGAGCAAAAGAAACAATTTAGTTAAAGTATTTTTGGAAGAGCTAGCCCATTGATATTCATTAAACAGCCTCCATCCTTCTCCAATTCCCCACAGTTCTAATAACAGCTCTATCTTCCATTCTATCGGCGTTCCTTCCTTATCTTCCAGTATGCTCTGAAATCTTGGTTGATAAAATGTCTTTTCCATTTCCAATATTGTTGTTATGTCTTCTAATTCTTCATTTGTCTGAGTCTGGCCATTGGTTTTTCCTTTGGGTCCTCCATCTTTGGGTCAGCTTTCTCTAGTTTTCCTTTTATTTTCTGGTTTGCTAGTTCCTTCTCTGTGGTTATTTTCTGAGTTTGTAAATTTAAATTGGAAAGTTGTTCTTTTATCTCCTTTGTATTATTTTTAATCTCATCATGAGCTAAGGCAATTGTTTCTTGTATTAATTTGAACATGGAGAGAATTTCTTTCTGTGATTCATCAGTATTTTCTTGGTGGTATGTCAAACTGAGGCTTCTGGAGACAGACATTAAGGTTTTTTTACCATTTAGAGCTACTGTAAGTATGGAACAACCATTTTATTTTTTGTAAATGGCATTTACAGAAATCTGTTTGAAAACTCAGGAAGTTATTATTGGAGCTCCAGATTATCCAACCGACTAATAATTCTTTTTTAACCCCCCCCCCCCCCCCCCCCCTAAGCAGATATAAGTAAAATTCATTTTTTCTCTCCAGTGAGAGATATATCCTTTCTCTCCAGGGAGAAGAAAGGACCATTAAAAGTTGTTTATCAAGCAAAATTTATAGTCCAAAATATTCCATTTTATCAAGCAATAGTGCATATTTCTTCTACAGGGAAATAGTTCCACAATACAGTTCTGAAAGTCATTATTTGTATTCATAGTTCAGACAGGCTAATTTTAAAATAGTTTATCATCTCTGCCGCACAGAAAAACAGCCCCCAAGCCTTTTCTTTTCAGCTGGAATCTCTTTTCAAGTCCTCCAATTTAGTCTTGTAATGTTCTCCATTTTCCCCTATTAATTAAATCGTAGTGCAGGCAGGCCGGTTTCAAAGTAGTTCATTGTCTCTGCCAAACTGATAAGCAGCCCAAAAGTTTTTTTCCCCTTTTCCTAGCTACAGTCTTCAAAAGTGAAAGTTTCCAAGGTCAGGAAGAGTCTTATCTAAATCTGGGCATCAAGCCAGGTTTCCTTTAGGCATAACAAATTGTAGTGCCATAATTTGCCACTAGATGTCATTAGTGCCATTTTCCAGCTTTTTAAATCCAAATTTATATTACAAGCTTTTCAAATCTCTCTTTTTAAAAAAAAGTCTCAAAAGCACTTTTAGTCCACAAATTTCAAACCCATATGTGTGTATTAATTCCAAATTAATCTTGTAATTTTCTGTTTCCCCCAAGTAATTAGTTCGATGCTTTTCTTTTCCTGAGGGAATGGGGTGGAAATTCCCCTTCCCTCTCTCATCGGGGAGGGTGCTATGGGCAATTTTTTCAGGAAGAAGTGTTAAAACCATAAAGAGAGGATAAAGTCTCATCCAGTTTCATCCACATTGCTGAAAGGTTGCTTGTTAGTGCTTATTGTCTTCCGTTGTCAGCAGCTTCTGACTGGCTACATGAATGTCACTTTGGAGGGCTTCCTCAGATCAAACAGAAGGGCTGCCACCCTCCTACGATCAATGACAGTCCCCTACTTGCTTGTCGCCTCTACAAGGCAACTTTTGACCCTTTGCAGGGTCCCCAGCGAGGCGAAATTGAACAAAATAGATGAAACCTGGTCTTCCTGCACCTGTCTTGCCACGATGTCAACTGGAAGCCCTCATGCAAACTTTTTTTGATGTGAGTGTTTGTCCTGTAATAGATAAAAGGAACCATGAGGAAGTATCCAAACGTATGGGGCATGACCAGTTTGCTTCTCTGTAGCTCCCAATCAGAAATTCTCAAATGTTCATATTGGTGAAAGAGAATACTAGCCAAGAATGAGAGAAGGAATATTTTTCAGATTTCTCATTATATTTGCATATTATATTTATAGCATATAATTATTAATTGTGATGAAAATTCATGTAAAAAACTATGCTTGGGGATAAACAAAAATAAAAAAAAATAAAAATCCTAAACACTTCTGTTTTTATTTGTATTTTTTTTTAAACACAATGCTAATCCAACATGGCATGCATAATACGCATCAAGAAATACCAGTTAAGGGATTTAACTTCATGCCATGAATCATAGAATATAAGAGAAAAAGACATTCAATCCTGATTTAAAGCATTTGCACATGAAGCATCATAAATAGAACCACTCTGATTTAAAGAATGTAAGTAAAAGGAAAATCAGTGGCTGCTTGCTTTGATTGATTGCATATATCATTGATCATAACTATGACACACACACGCACACACACACACACGTATGCACACTTTAAGGAAGACCTGTCCCTGCCCAGAGGAACTAATGCAATAAATGTACACAGGAAAGAATGATAGATTCAAGAAGAAAGATAATTTGGGGCATTCTTATCAATGTATATAAAGCCGATGGATGGATGGATGATAGACAGACAGACAGACAGACAGATGATACAGAGATAGTCCTCAACTTCCTGTTAAGCAAATTGGTTCTTAAATGAGTTCTGTCCAATTTTACAACCTTTTTTTGCCACGATTATTAAGTGAATCACTGGACTTAATTGAATTACATGATCGTTTAGCAAATCCAGCTTCACCATTGACTTTGCTTCTGGGAAAGTTGCATATGGTAATCACATGACCATAGGATGCTGTAACTTTCATAAATATATATGCCAATTGCTAAACACCCAAATTTTGATCCTGTGACCATGGGGATGCTTTGATGGTTGTAAGTGTATCAAGTCACTTTTTTCAGTGTCGTTATAATTTTGAATGGTCAGTAAATGAATAGTTGTACCTATAGATAAGAGGGACGCGGTGGCTCAGTGGGTTAGGACACTGAGCTTGTCGATCAGAAGGTCGGCAGTTTGGCGGGTCGAATCCCGAGTGCTGTGTAACAGAGTGAGTGCCTGTTACTCGTCCCAGCTTCTGCCAACCTAGCAGTTCGAAAGCACGTAAAAATGCAAGTAGAAAAATAGGGACCACTACGGTGGGAAGGTAACAGCGTTCCGTGCGCCTTTGGCGTCTAGTCATGCCGGCCACATGACCACGGAGATGTCCTCGGACAAGCGCTGGCTCTTCGGCTTTGAAACGGAGATGAGCACCGGCCCCTAGAGTCGGAAACGACTAGCACGCATGTGCGGGGGAACCTTTACCTTTACCTTTATAGATAGATAGAATTTATTCCCCATGCTGGCTGGGAAAATTTTGGGAGTTGAAATTTGACATGGTAAGATTGTTGAGGCTGAGAAACTCTACCATAGATCATATCATAATATGAATAAGCTGTTACGCATAAGTACACAATATATAGCACAGACAGCTGAATAATATATGAATCTACAAATACTAAAGAGTCAAGCTTTTTAATGGCATACAAGAAATAAATGTATATTTAGAGGCTATGGACCCTAAGTTGCCTTCAAATAGTACAGAACATAGCTACATTTGTAGGGATTTCCATGTGTTTGTTATCTCGAATAAGACTTTGTTTTCCTCTGTCATACCAGAATTATTTAGTAGGAGGGGCCACTAGATCTGAATGGAAAGGTATAGCCTAGGCTAAATATAATTAAGAATAAATCAATGGAACAAAAACAATTTCACTCAGAAATAAGCCTAAACTAATTTGCCAAGGACATCCATCTATCAAATCCTGTGTTTGTTATCTATGAAACTTTCAAGAATTAGAGTTCTGAGGTTTCCTTCAGTGTCTGCCAAGACTTATACTAAGTCTGAGAACTTAGCATAACCACATATACAAGGTTAGCACTGAAAATCCATCATATTTTAGCTTTAGAATTTTTTTTTAAAAAATCACATAGTTACAGTTGCTATCAACATCATTCTGGAATGCTTTTGTTGATTGAAGATGATAGCTGAAAATTCAGGGGGAAAATTAAGGTAAAGCGCAAGTGTATTTAAGCATAATTACCTTAAAAACCAAATTGGCAGTAATACAGTCTATGTTTTTGTTAAAAATGAAACATCCCAGAAGGCTGACTCTAGCACAGAAAATGCAAAAGAAAAACAGCTCATTTCAAGTAGCATATGGACAGGATCCAGTCAAAATGAGCCACTTGTAAATTGAGTAAGAGCTTGCTCAAATGTCACAGCTGCCATGGTGACTGTGAGGTGAATCCAAAATATTTGTTGACTTGCAGGTTTGGTTTGATTGCAAGGATACAGAGGAGATGTCTGTAGGAATTGTTTAATGTGCTATGGGCAAAGCTGGAAGTGGGATGAAATTGCCACAGTAACATAACTGCCATCACTCATGGTATTGTTGCTTTCTGCCATGTCCCATGACTGAAACACAAAATAGTGATCTTAAGAACACACCTTTGCATGATTTTTCAAGAAAAGGTCCTCATCTTTGTTTATTGGATTTGTATCCCACTTTTGTTTTGTATAACCAGGATGCCATACCTATTGTTCCCTTCTCTTACATCCCTTGCAATAAAAACCATGTGAGGTATGTTGGACTAGGGGGCAACCAGAACCACCCAGCCAGCTTCTGTGTCTAAGGGAGGATGAAAACTCATAGTCTCCCACTCTCTAGTCCTGCACCTTAACTATTGCACCACAGAAACCTGTCTTAGATTGAGTTGATTTCTAAACTACCTATTTCAGCACTATGTAGCAACTTTTCTCTTAGTGCCAGATTGGGATCTTTCCCACCACCTGTCAGGATTTGGGTGACATCAGCTGATGTTACTATTTTATGTTAAAGGGACCCTTCATTCTTTGGACAGGACTGCAGTCATCTAGCCTGGATAATGTCCATGGTTATCTATTCTAGAGCATAAATAACTAAAGCCAGTCCATCCTCTCTGGAAAGTCTTGCAATTAATTTAAAAACTGCAAGAACCCCATCACATTAGCCCATCCCACTCATCCAGGCAGGGAAAGCATGCTACAGACCCCATCAGTTGGAGAATTCCAACTGGCAGGGTCAAGGAAGAGGCCCTTTTCTGCCGATGCCCCTGCTTTGTGGAACATCTTGCCCCCAGAGATGAGGAAAACCCCCAATCTTCTGACCTTCCACAAAGGGGCCAAAACCTAGCTATGTAGCCTTGTATAGGGGACATCAGGGCACACATAGCCATGGCATTGGTTGGCCCCATGAGAACCCCTCCATACTTGTATTAATAGCTTTTAGTTTTCTCATCTTGGATCTTGGATCTTTCCATCTCTTGCAATTTTATAATGTTGTTTTTTAATCTTAAATTATTTGGTTTTATGTATTGATTAAGTTGCTCATTGCCCAGAGCTCCTCTGTGAGGGAAATGGGCAGTTAAGTAGATAGATAGATAGATAAATAGATAGATAGATAGATAGATAGATAGATAGATAGATAGATAGATAGATA
>JAKJMR010010882.1:0-20981 GCA_024449315.1 Daboia siamensis | reverse complement strand
TGGAAGCTCCTTAACGAACCATCGACTTCGTGAGACCATCTCACAAGATTAATATCTCTTCATTGCATACTTTAGTTTGCAACTCTCTCAGATCTATAAAATAGACATTTCCTGAGTCCTTAAAAAATCTTTTCTTTCTTCCTAGATTTAAATGAACAGAGTTGTAAACCAAGGAGAGTTGTCCTTGCAAACAAGTCCTTAAGGAGTTTCTTCACCCCTGCAAACATATATATTTGTTGCTGTGGTATTTGATTGTTATCTTGTCTAATGGTTGGCACAGCAGTTCAGATCCTGTTGTAGCCATTATTGACTTTTCAATCCTGCCATCAGCACTTGTATAGATTTCCCTGAGCAATTAGACAGCACATTTCTTAATGCCCATGAACAGGCTGATTTGAATGTTCATTAGTGCTGATTTTGGGGGGACGGGGGACAGGAGCCAGTATGTGATTCTGGTGCATGGGACTCAAGTGCAACCTCTCCTAATAAACATGGTAATACTATCAATATTATCAGATTGATAATACTGCATATATTAGCAGGAACTGAATAGTAGTTGACTGTGAATTTCATAGGACATGGATAATAAGAGCCTTGGTGGAGCAGTGGCTAATGCCTCCTTAAGTAACGCCACCTGCTTGCAATTAGTGCAGGTTCGCATCCCACCAGGCTCAAGGTTGACTCAGCCTTCCATCCTTCCGAGGTAGGTAAAATGAGGACCCAGATTGTTGGGGGCAATAAGCTGACTTTGTAATAATGCCACTTGGGTGTGTGTGTGAAAGCCCTAATAAGCAGGCATATACATAGAATGAAGGCTATTGCTAAGCACATTGATTTGTGCTTAGAGTGTAAGCCTCCCTGAGTCTTCGGAGAAGGGCGGGATATAAATGGGATTAAAAAAAAAATAATAATAACTGGAATGCAGCCATTTGTGCTCATTATGGCTTCTCCGTAATGGAGATCCCCGCTCACCGGAAAGAAAAAGGAAGTCCTACTTCTGGTAATGGCTGAGAAAGATGGAAAAGCTTTTAGAAACTTCTGTCCAGTTTCCAGCTTTTTCTTTCCACCCCGAACCAACCCAGTGATGCCCTCGACGTGATGTCCCATTGCCTGGAGGTGGTCCGGGTTTGGATGGGGAGAAACAGGCTTTGACTCAATCCCGCCAAGACTGAGTGGCTGTGCATACCGGTATCTCGGATTAACCAATCTTTTCCATCGTTAACTATGGGGGGTGAGCTGTTATCCCCTGTTGATAGGGCCCGCAACTTGGGTGTCCTCCTGGACTCACGGCTCAATTTGGAAGATCATATAGGAGCCGTGGCCAGGGGGCTTTTGCCCAGGTTCGCCTGGTGCACCAGTTGCGGCCCTATCTGGACCGAAATGCCCTACGCACATTCATTCATGTGCTCGTGACCTCCCGGATAGACTACTGCAATGCTCTCTACATGGGGCTGCCCTTGAGGACCACATGGAGGCTTCAGCTGGTGCAGAATGCAGCCGCACGAGTTGTGATGGGAGTCTCCTGATACTCCCGTGCAACACCTCTTCTCCGCGAGCTGCATTGGCTTCCAGTTGCCCTCCATGTGAGATTCAAAGTGCTGGTGATGACCTATAAAGCCCTAAATGGCATGGGTCCGGTTTATCTCAGGGAGCACCTGCTGCCAGCATCAACTTCTCATCATCCTGTGCGCTCCCACAGGGAGGGCCTCCTCAGGGTCTCGCCGGTAAGGGAATGCCGGCGGGCGATCCCCAGGGGGAGGGCATTCTCTGCGGGCGTGCCTGCCCTATGGAATCAATTGCCGGTGGAACTCCGGATCGTCCCCGACCTTCGTTCGTTTCGCTGGGACCTAAAAACCTGGCTTTTTGAGTTAGCTGGCCTGGACTGAGGGGTTTTAAGGTTTTTAAATTCTAATTTTAAATTTTGGGGCTATTGATTTAATTTTATTTTAATTTTTATATTGTATTGTTTTAATTTTGCTCTGTAAACCTCCCTGTGTCCTTCAGGAAAAGGGCAGTATATAAATTGAATAAAATAAAATAAATAAATAAATAAATAAACAATGTCAATATGTACCATCAACATCTTGGTCAAAAGTGAACACTTTTCTAACTGACAGCACCTTTTTTGCCCAGGGGTAATGAGGGCACCTACATTTTGTTCATAGCTGTAGCTCCTGGAGAGGACAGGGATCAGAGTGTCCAGATTGTACTTTACATGGCCATGGTGGCTTGGAATGATGGGAGCAACCCATCTGAGGAACATACAGTTGGAGGAAGCATTTAAGGCATCCATAACCCTTGCAGTAGGTTCTCATGTAAAGAATGACTATTGTGTCATAAAAATGTGAATGTTATCCATTTTTTGAGATGATAAGTTCAAATGTCATGCTAAGTCATGTTTGGTTTAATTTAATATTTTAAATTGGAGGTCATCTGATTCCACAGCAATTTTGGTAGTTTACAATAAAATAAAATTAAAAACATCATATAATAAAGAATATCTATGTATCTAAAGGTTGGATTGTTGCATCTTTTCATAAGATGTTCTAAATAAGATTTTTTTTCTATTTTTTTTACTAGAGCAGGTTAAAAAAGCACAGTCTTGCAATAGGAAAATAAATCGTAGCTGAATAATAAATATTTCAGGAGTTAATAAGACCTAGTTTTCCAT
The DNA here is from genome assembly GCA_024449315.1 of Daboia siamensis. Classification (NCBI taxonomy): domain Eukaryota; kingdom Metazoa; phylum Chordata; class Lepidosauria; order Squamata; family Viperidae; genus Daboia; species Daboia siamensis. The sequence continues at coordinate 18,310 of JAKJMR010010882.1, read as the reverse complement.
GGCTTCTTAGATCTGGGTCATAGTTTTTATTTTTTATACTGAAAACATAATCAGATATTGACAAGTTCTACTTCCTTTTCGCGAATCAAAAGTTGTAGTACGTGGAAAAACAAAGTAGTTTTCAAGAAATGTGCATGTCAACAATTTTGATTTGTTAGTTGCACCTGGGGAAGCACTCTGTCACTGCAGAGTTGAATTGTTAAACATCATACAAAGATCTCTTCAAAAATATGCTGATCTCTGGATTTTTTTACTGCACTGGACAGAGGGAGTGTTAATTTTTCTCTGATAGGCATGTTTACAGAAAAACATGAAATTGGTACAGGGCTTCAGAGGAATCCTTCCTATTATTTTTTAGGGAGGAAGAGGAGGAGGAGGAGGAAGAAGAAGAAGAAGAGCAAGTTTATATACGCCCTATAGAACAACAATTATATTTTACCACTTAAGGTAAAAGTGAGATTCAAGTTATAGAACTAAAGTTTAGCCCATCATCACGGGACTGGTGAAAGACTCAGTAATGTCTAAGATAACTACTGGTTATTTTTAGACATTTTTCTTTAGTAACCCTGTTTGTAATTGATGGATGTCTTGTTATATTGAAGGTCAATATATTGTGCCTTTTGCTTATGCTTTATAATATCAAACAAAGAAGAGGGGAAGAGAATGTTCCACCTGGATGTAAATATTAAACTAAATTAGATACGTATATTTCTCAAAGGCTTAGGAATTTCTGCAAAGGAGAATGGAGTCTTGTTGGCATGCTCTCATTTATTCACTTTCTTTTTTAATATATCCATATTTTTGTACAGAAATAATAAATGATGGATGTTTATTAAGGAACTAATAACAGAGCTGGAACATTTTTCTCTATGTTCATAAAATGACCCAAACAATAGATGGGAAGAAGGAGCATTAGCTGATAGGAGTCCTAGCATGTCAACTGAAACACATTCAAATGCGGAAAAAAATGGCTGCAATTTGAATACTGATAGAACGTAATTTCATTGATATTTAAATATTGCAGTGTCCAGTAATTACTAAATAAAATTATGATTTTTGTGTGAAAATTTAAAGTCTATATTACAGAAAAGAACAAACTTTTTCAATTTAACATTCATTATTTTGCATGGGGATTAGAATGATCTCATTCATTGACAGAGGAGCTCTAGGCAAATTTTTCCATGGTGGAAAACAAGGTGTCAGTCTCTCAGTGTTGCACCAGCACATTTTTTTAATTAGAGAGATCAAATTTTGACCTTCTGCTGTCAAGGAAGCAGCTATTAAAATGCTTTATTCATTCAAGAGGACTTCTGCAAAAACAACCTTTTGCCAGCTGGCAAAATTCATTTGAACGTGTCGGTTAATATAGGTCCTCTCTAGAGTCAATAGCTTTCACCCAGGTTTGTGTAGCATCTTACAATATTTCTTTTGCTCCTTAGGATTGATCAGACAAACGAATTCCTCATCTGCCACTAACACATTACACAAGCTAGGAAGTACAGGATCAAGCACATAAATGACAGAGAGAAAGAAAGAGAAAGAGGAGAGACTAATACACACACACAGACACACACACACACACACACACAGAGAGAGAGAGAGAGAGAGAGATGTATTTTGGTTTCTATATTATTATATATTATCTATTCTTCATGCAGAGCTCAGGCAAGGGAATTTTAAGCAATTGTGTAAGTTTTTAAAATCAAGTCTTATGTTGATTCTGGTTTTACTTTGCATGTGTTTTTGTGCATATAGATTCTCTAATGTGTGAAATTCAACTGAAAGAAACTGATGTTCTATATTTGTAATAATGAGAATGGTTTTTCAATTCAGTTTGTACACATTTAGGATAAAACATTGCTTACTGAGGAGTATTGCTTTCTTGAATGTCCAGGAATCAAAAGGTAATTACAAATACCTACAAATTTAGGAAGGAATTACAGATTTATCCAGCATGTAAATCTGAATTTGCTTCCTAAACTATGATCTAGTTTTAGGCTTTTTCCTTATAGACATGCTATCTATGCATTACTGAGAACAATATATTTTTCAGGAGTCAAGGGATGTACATGTCATAGCCATTATCCTATTAAATAACCACTGTCTGAGCACTGTCTGACTAACTGGCTAACTCAGTGTTCTTCGATGTCTTGGATTATTATTGGCACCATTAGGAGACAGGAAATGGAATGGATCAGAGAATTAAAGTACCATCAAAATACATCCCAAAGTGCATCTTATTCCTGTTGCTGGAACACTTAATAATATTTCAGGATGACATTCTACAAATACACCACACACACACACACACACACACCAGCTTATCTGATCTTAGAACTCATTTGTCAGCTTTTCCTATTTCTAAAGAAAGGTACTAAGTAGCCCTTATGCTTCTCAACATAAATGAAATATATTTAAGAATTTGTCTCTTTCTCTTCTTTAAGAGACGAAAATTTTCAGTATGAAAAGAAAGACACCACAGAGAAAAAAATGGTTTTCTCCACTGGTTCTGGCAATTCCTACCTATGCACGTAAACTACCTACACAGATTATCCATGTAGGAATACCATAAACCGAACAAAGCTTCCCATCCTTCCTTACACGGGCAGATACGGTTATAAATGGGGATTGTTCACTGTACTCAACCCCATAAAGTACAACAGCTTCCTCAGTGGGTTTTTCAAAGGGCGTTCTTTTAGTCAATACAACTCATCTCTTGACTGAGATAGCAACCCTAAGGGGACTGGTGGTCAATAGTTTTCCTTCTTTCAGCTTTAAATTGCCATTGCAAAACATGCAAATTTATGCAATTTTCCCATCAACTGAAAGAAGAGGGCCTGGATTGGTAGCCACCAGGGCTTTTTTTCTCATAGAACGCTCAGAACGGAGTTGAATGGAACCTTTTTTTGAATGGAACCTTGTAGTGTAGGCAAGGTGGGTTGTATGACCTGTGTAAGTTCTGGCACCTTTTTCTTTTACAAATAAAGCACTGGTAGCCACATTTCTAGAAATGTAATAGAAAAGGCCTCGTATAGGATACCCAGAAGGAGTGCTATTTCTTTCTGAAAACTGAAAAAACAAATCCTGGTTTTAACTTTGTACTTTGCTTTCTCATCCTATATTATTAGAATCTTCATTTCCACTAGATGGTGCTCTACCTTCTTGAAGAGAAAATAAGCTTTGTATCGGGTATTTAGAAACAAATGTTATTGATGGAGTTCATGTGGGAATGACAGCAAGATATAGCCCATCCGCAAGTATTATTGGTCACTAGGACAGCTTTCTTGCAAATGACTGGATCTTCTTTGAAAGAGGACAATATGAGAGGGAACACCCAATGACGATTTGGAGATTTTGTTTGTGAAATTTTTAAAGAAGACTTTAATTTAAAGGCTTCAATTAACCACCCTTAGAAATGAAGGGACACAGAACATGTTTTTTTTTCTTCAACAGTCTTTAAAGACAGAATAACCTTAACTATTTTCAGCTTTGGGGATAAATTTCTTCAGTTTTATTTGTTCCTAGCTAAGAATTTCCACATGTTTCCAGACAACGGTTCTTTCCCCCTACTAATCAGTATTTATATTCCTAGGGATGGAAGAAGTATTGGGAAATGCTAAGGATGCAGGACAGCTATAGAAATTACAGGCCGCTTTTCTTAGTCTGGTGCCACCTATACCTGTTGAATTTTAACTCCCATAATTCCCAGCCAAGAATGCTGAGGAACCGGAGAATGACAAATTAGTTACTTTGTGGAGGGTGTAGAAATAATCTCATTACATTTGAGATTTGTAACAAACCTACGGATTCAGAAGTGTCTTGGGAAGGAACATCACTATTTCAGTCTTAAAGTGAAGGAGATATCAGAGTGAGAATTTCCTTTACTGCTAAGAGTCTACATCAGTATCATCATCATTTAATAAAGTATCTGAATATACCCCCACCCCACACCCATCCCCACACAAATATTCTGATATTAGATATCTTGGAAGGAATGACTCCTTACTCTGGATTATCTCCTACTTTTGGCTTGGATTGACAACAATTTTTCTGACTCCACTTAAATGGCTAGAGCTTGATCCCATTGGAAGCCTGATCTTATATAACTTTGGAGGCCTCTCTTGTTATACTGTATAACTTAATCCAAACCTGAGAAACATCAAGAAGGTTGAAGCCAAGGGAAAGAGTAATTTCAGGTCTTATATCACGCTCTAATCCACTTTCCTCAGCAAAGCATCTGAATATGCTGGCATTGCATATAGTCCAAACATGCAGTTGGGCATTTTCATAGCGATAGTCCTACTCCTGGTGAAGAACACCCATTTTGTGAAGATTTTCCACCTGTAATTGTTCTTACTATTTTAATAATAAACCATAATTACATCAGCTTACACTGAAACTACCATTTTGGCTGAATGGCTGCTTTAAAGTCACCTAAGACAATTCATGGCTGAAAGTGGGTTTGGGTTTCTCCAGTTCTGGTTCAATAAGGTAATTTGTACACAGCACTGGTTCTCAGATTCAGTGATTTGTAATCTGCCTATATCTTGTTTTATTAGTATTGTGGCCTCTGTTTCACCCAGGATTTCCCCTTTCTTTTTCTTCAGTTCCTTCCATACAATAATAGTATAAGATGCTTCCTTTGCATGAGCCATTTATTTCAAAACATAAAGAAAACATGCCTGTAAAATTATGAAATGGTGGATTTTGTGAAAGTCTATTTCAATTGTTCACCCATTTGTATTTACGAAATTTATTTGCATCCAATTTAATCAACTGTAGCAGATATATATAAAAAAACAAAAACAGGTGGAGCTTTGATCACACCATTGCAGTGCTATCTTGGACACTCCTGAATCAAATGACTCATTTTCAAGGAATCACAATGCATTTGAAAAAGGTGCTTTCAACTATGTTAGCATGAACAAAACATTTCTCTTTGAACAGGCAAACCAGCTTTATAGTGTGCAAGGGAAGTTAGTTTGTAGAGCCAGGGAGAGCTTTAAAGACAGCTGTGCAGGCTGAGCAATGGATATGGCTTCTCTGTAATTTTGAAAGAGGTGCTTTGTTCATGCTGGAATGCCTCTTTTCAATGCTTCGTGCAGTTGTTCTTTTTATCGTAATCAGAATTTAGTAGCAGCAAATTAGAACCCTTCTTTATATAGTATCAATACTTGCATGAAATAGCCTTAACGTAGCAAAGAGTTACATACTGTAATTTAGCGCTAGTCTAATTAAATATTAGGAAGCCAAATTTCAATTTGACATGAACTCAATACATATATGCAATATGAAGAGGAGAAAATATAGAGATCCATCATTTAGTTTTCATTTTCCTAAAGCAAACTACCATATGTCTCCCTCCCTCCCAAGATTCTAGTCAAGGTGTGAAGCTTGTCATCTTTTCATTCTCTCCAAAATTGACCATAAAATAGTATCTGCTGGCTGTTCATTTCCTGATCGTACATCACCAGAAGGCCAAAAGGACCGTAACCATTTGTGCTACAGTGAAGCGAATTTGCTGTTGTTATGGTGATTCACTTTGCAAACAGGGTATTCTATTCCAGAGCTCCTGTTTCTTGCTAAGGGTGCCCATCTGGATCTTATGCTCTTTTTTATGCAAGTGAATTAGTTTTACCATAGATTGTTCATTTGTCACTCCAAGAAATAGTAGCTTCAAACATGGGAGATGGAGAGCCAATGCAAACAGATGGTAGTTAGGAATAAATGGGGGAGGGGGAAGGCAGCTGCATTAAATAGGGATTGTCCTGATGGTTATAAACAGTGTCAGGAAGATGATGTATTAGACTTGCCAACTAGATTATGCAAAATGTCTCATCATCTCTCCAACAATTTTGCAGCTTTTTAACACTTCCTCTGTGCTGGGTTATATTGGATGTTAGTCTATGTTTATTTTGAAAACTGAAACATATGCCGTTTATAAAAAGGCCCATCCTTCATTTCATAAAAAAACTGAAATTATATTTTCCTTAAGAAAGGGAATAACTCTTTTCTTTCCTCTCTCATCATTATTGTTTCATCATCTGAAGACTAGATTAAAAAAGGTCAGTTCTGAGTAGGATAACATGACTCTAAATATTACTTAAATTCTTATTTAAGTACAAAATTTAATATTTGCATTTTTTATTTTACTGACCATATAAATGTTCCACATTTGTTTTGCTTGTGCAACTGGCAAAAGGATGCTTTATATAACTAATAAAATAAATGTTCATCTATACATGGAATAAGTAAGTATAAGTAATGAATTTTTAGCTTATTCCAAGTGATTTGTTTAGATAAATGGTTTTTGTTCCCTTCCCATTTGTATTTAAATATAAAGCTTTGTTTAAAAGGGGGATTTTGAAAAATGCAGAATTAACTGTGTTTTCCATATTGAGACGCTGCCTTATTATTACTTATATCATATTTTATTTATACAAAATCATGATATTTCCATTAATGTTCAGCTGATAGCTAAGATGACAGCATGTTCCCTAAAAGAACATTTATTTGATGAAAATAGAATTTCATGCTGGGTAAAACCTGATGAGAAAGGATTGACATTTGAAAGAAAAGTCAAAGAGATTTGGATATATGTGTAAGAATAGCATCAAGCTGATCTACCATCATTAGTGCATAAAAACCTAGTTATTAACTTTTTGGATTTGTCTTCTATCTATTGATACCTGAATGAACTTTAGAGATGGTATTTGGCTTAGCTTATATAAAGCCTTTCATTGGTGGTTCTTTTCAGCACTGGGCGAACATTCATATGATACTTAGAATAACAGAAGAGCATCCCATCACAAAGTTTATTTCAGAGAGGATTCTAGAGAAAGTAACGCAAAAAGGTTTATCAGTGCTGCTGTTAGATACACAGATATATTTTCTGCTCCTTTGAGATGATCCTTTCTTACTTGGATTAGTACACGAAAATGGAAATAACAATTTTTTTGCAAGAGATTAGTACCTTTCTTGGTTATTTCTCCAGTGAGTAATTTTTAAAGGAAACCTCTATTAAAATTATTACTGCATGAGTGCCTAGACCTGGGTAAAGAATACCTTGAGTCAAGTTTAACTTCTGCTGATTATTTATTTATTTATTTAAATTCCATTTATATCCCGCCCTTCTCCGAAGACTCAGGGGGGCTTACATGATTAGATAGGCACAAGGGGTATAGTGATTATGGGAATAATAAGGAAATGATTTCTACTTATTTTTTTCAGAAACTCTCTATGCAGGCATATAAAAAAATGTAATATTTCAAAGAAATACATATATGGAATCATGATAGTCTATTTTGTGTTAGGCAGCCTGTGGGTTTCCTGTTATTACTGAATTAAAACTCCAACCATCCCCTAACATTGGCTTTGCTGGATGGAAACTAATGGAATTCAGCAGTATTTGACTCGGGGAACCAGAATTTATTTATGCTGTCTTTCTTTAGAAATTTTTACATTATTGGGACAAATAGACATCTCTGCTGTGAGGGAAGAAAACTTCCTATTCTAGATCGCCAAGATATTCAACACTATATTTGTTTTATAACATATTATTGCTGTTATATTCTGACTTTTTATTGTTATATTTCCTTTCTCTACTTTTTGCATGCTAAGAAATTTGGGCTACTCTTCTTCAAAAAATTTCTCATTATGCCCATCTTTCAGTCACAAGTTATTATTTGCAGTATATCTCAGTCTTATGTAATGTGAGCCGCCTTATTATGGTTTATAGGTGGCCCTCCAGTTACAATTACTCATTCAGTGATTGTTCAAAGTTATGTGATACTAAATGAAGAGGCTTACGACTGGACTCTGAAGTTACAACCATTGCAGCAATCCTGTAGTCACATGATTGTGATCTGAGCACTTGGCAACCTATTTGCACTTATGACTGGTTGCTAAGCATCCTGCGATCATATAAACACGGTTGGGAACTTTCTCTGTTAGTTTCCCACAAGCAAGGTCAATGTGGAAGCTAGCAGGGGAGATCACAAATTACTTGAATATGCCTGCCCTACCGACCCTGAACTTTCTTTTTTCACTTGCATGCAGCAGGTACACTGGCTGAGGAATTCTGGGAGTTGAAGTCCACAAGTAATAAAAGGGTCAAGTTTGAAGACTGCTGGTCTACGACAACTCACTGTGGTCAACTCACCACCGTCAACTCGCCACAGGACAACTTGCTATGACCAACTCACCACAGGACAACTTACCACGGGACAAGAGTTACACTAATATTGAAGAAATAGTGGAATAGAATCGTTAAAGAAAAGATGCCAAAGGAGAGACAAAATGAAATGTGAATTACAAAAATTAAAATAATGTTTAAATTATTTTAAATAATTAAATTGAACCATTGAATGGTCCCACAATGAGTAGTCCCCATGGCGAATTGACCATGGTGAGTTGACCATGGCGAGTTGGCTCCGGAATGTTGTCCCATTCCGCGTGCAGTATGCCCTCCTTCAATTACTTGAACACGCTGCACCCCCTTTACCCTTTCACTCACATACAGTTTACCCCACTGCCTTCCTCCTTCACTTGCTAGCTTGCATGTCGTACTTCCCTCCTTCACTCACTCACAGGCACCAAACCCTCCCTCCGCCTTTGCTCACTTGCCCACATCATGCACCCTTTGCTTGTTTGCTTGCATGCACTTCACTCTCCTTCCACCTTTGCTTGCTTGCATACACTGTGGTACCCCTCCCCCAATTTGCTTGCAGTTGCTTACTGGGATCTTCTTCTGCTTCCTGCTTAACAACCCACATGTCTTGGAGTTACAGCAACAACCAAGACTGCCTGGATTGCCACCAATTAATGCTGCAGTCACAGGTCATTGCCCTTTATGACCTTATTACTTAGTGACTACTATCCCAATTCCAATTGCCATCTTAACTTGAGGAATTGCCTGTAAATCTTTTTCCTCAAATAACTGTCCTCCCCAAGTATTTTTTTCACCTAAAATGACTCTTTCTGATGAGAAAACTATTTTCCATCAATATGAGCTGAGAAGGATGGTTAATGGAAGGCTCATCATTTTTTCTCATTATTCTTAGGGCTAATGCCTCCTTAAGTAACACCAGCTGCCTGCAATTAGTGCAGGTTCGCATCCCACCAGGCTCAAGGTTGACTCAGCCTTCCATCCTTCCGAGGTAGGTAAAATGAGGACCCAGATTGTTGGGGGCAATAAGCTGACTTTGTAATAATGCCGCTTGGGGTGTGTATGAAAGCTCCAACAAGCAGGCATATACATAGAATGAAGGCTACTGCTAAGCTTGTAAGCCGCCCTGAGTCTTCGGAGAAGGGCGGGATATAAATGTAATAAAAATAAAAATAAATAAATAAATTCTTATCTTGACCTTCTTATCAAAAATCTCTTATGGTTCAACCTGCTTAAGTGAAGCACTCCAATGATATCATCATAGTGGCTATCAAATGGACAAACCACTTGAACAGAATGGCATATTACTTACTATGTGTTGCTATAAACATTTTAGGGGTGGGAAACTTGTGGCCATTAGATGCTTTTTGACTTCAGCTCCCATTAATTGTGATCATTGGCCATGCTGGCTGTAATTGATGTAAGTCAGAGTTTGAAAACACTCAGAAGATTCCAGCTTTCTCGTGTCTGGTCCACTGAAGTTATTTTGCCCTTGGGTTCTAAGCTTTTCCTTTTTATAAAGACTTCTTGACAAGTGGAATTTGCTTTGTAAATTTAGAACCTAATATAAAGTGATAACTGAGGCATCTGCAGCACATTCCTGTCTTGGATAGTTGTTCTTTAGCCACTAGTGTAATACTATCATATGGAAGAATTATGGTGTCATCTTATCATAAGTTTAACAGGAGATGATCACATTGCATGAATGCTGGTGGATACCCACCCCCATGTAACTTTGTCAGTACAGTTTGTACTGGATGTGCAGTCAGGCACACAGAAGGATAAGATTGGAAGATATATTTTTAATAATTGTTCAGTGAGTTAATTTTGCCTGCTGAATTTCTTCTACTGTAAAAAGTATCAATAGGAGCATTTTTCTTTTACTCTGAAAAATGATATTTCTATTTCTATTGCTAAAACCTTTTGACTCTGCAATAGCTCCTTAAAGAAAATTAACAGCCACTTCAGAGTTAGACTGAGATATTTTCAAGACCAACTTAGACAATTTGTAAAAACACATACCATTATCCAAAACTTAATGACTGATAAGAGGGACAAAATGATGAATAAATATTGTCACTGGGCTACCTTTAAGATGGAAGTACTCACAAGAGTAACTTTTGTTGGGAAGCATGGTTTCTGTAATGTATTGGGCTTTGTCTTGTTAAGGGAACACCACATGGGTTAATTGCTGGAAGGTTGCTTAAGCAGGGAAGTTGGCTAACGGCTCCCAGCTCCTCAGACCCGTCTCCAGCGCTGCCATTGGCTGCCTCTAGGGCGGCAATAGGTTGTTTTACACCTATTGGCCGCCGCCTAGAGCTCCGGGTATAAATTGCTGCATTCGCAGCCCTGTTTCTCAGTTCAGATCCTGCAAGCAATAAACAATGATCTTTGCTGAACTCACTCGCCTTGTCTCATCATTGAAGCAAAGAACCCAGTATCTAACAGTTTCAGTGGCATTGTTTTTGGTATCTCACAATCTATTGTTTACAGGGGGTAGCAAAGTATAAAAAGGAAGCTAAGAATTTATTTGGGCTCTCCTTTTTGTTTATTCCTCTGCCTGCTTGTTGTCTACAAACCTGCTAGTTAAATTCCCTTCCTTGTTCCTTTCTTCCTAGGCAGATGCAAAGAGGATGTGGTTAGCTAAATCCAAGGTTTGTCAAATCATATACTTCTTTAAATTAATCTTTGTCAGAATTATAAGCCTGCCTCGCTAATGTTTGTTCAGGCTAGCTTCCTGCTACCAATGCAGTGAATAAAGAGAATGGTCTTCAAGGACAAAGAGAATATCAGCTACCAAGGCAACAAGTAGATAAACAAAACTTGTGCCCTGGCCAAGGAAGTAGTTTGCAAAAAGTTGCAGACAGCAAACACCCTACCCCCACCTACCCCCAATTCTCATGAAGATAAAAAAGGGAGAAAAGGAAGCACCTACACTCAGACTTCGAAGATTCTATTACTATAGTTGTTCTGATAAAAATAGCTTTAGATCCACATGGAATCTTAGACTTGTCCACCTGATACGACTGACAATCAGGAGCAGAAATCAAGTGCTTTCATTCCACCAGTTTTTGAGGAGTACCTAGCTGGGATAGGTGATATCATAGTAAAAAAATGGAATGAATCCTATCCTCTTTCACCACACATTAAAAAAAGCCTTCATTCACATTGTTATGCCACCATTTTGATTTTTTGGTCATGTCCTGTGAATACTCTTGTCCTGACCCCATTTTCCCACTGACTTTCATTTCCTCCTCTTTCTCCCCACCTTTCTCAATTATCTGTTGAGGGAAGAAAAGATAGTTCCAGAAAACTGAATTGAGAGGTTGCAGAAAACTCCTGGAAATAAATGGAGGACCTCATAAAATTAGATCAAGGAATCTAAAAGCCATAACATCACATTGTCCTTTGCTTGAATTCATTAGGACTTTTCTGTCACTTGCTAAATTAAAACAAAAAGAAATAGAGAAAAACATGAAATAATGTAATTTTGTACTTCTAAATCTCTTCTATGGTTTAGATATGGGAAGGGTGTTTCTACATCTGATGTAATTTTGAAGGGTGATGATAAACTTTCAGACAGGATTCTAGTGTGTTCTTATGCTATGATTTTCTGGCATTGACTAATTTTTTCTCATCCTTTCTTTGGGAGCATATTATAAACAAGAATGTCAGACAAACATGGGTTTTATGCATTTTCTAAATACTGTTGTGGAATAGAAGATGGCATTTGAAGTTATTGAGACAGAGGAATGTTTATCTGAAATCATAAACCACCAAATGGAGCAAGGTTGGTCTAAGGTTGGTAAAAAATAAGATTAATTACAACTGTGAAACAATATAAATGTTTACTGAAAGATCCATTGCCCTTTTAACTAGAAAGACTAATTTGATTAGCATAGTATCTTTGACTCTATTTTTATTAGAACTAAAATATAAACATAATAACATTCTCTGAGCATTTTAAAACAACACTTGGTTCACTATATATGGAGTTATTAATTCATACAACTGAATTATAATAATTATATAAAAAGACCTGTGGTGGCACAGTGGTTAGAATGCAGTTTTGCAGACTAACTCTGCTGGCTGCCAGGAGTTTGATTTTGAATGCCTCAAGGTTGACTCAGCCTTCAATCCTTCCAAGGTCGGTAAAATGAGGACCCATATTGTCAGGGTCAATATGCTGACTTTGTAAGCTGCTTGGAGAGGGCTGTAAAGCACTATGAATCAGTGTATAAGTCTAAGTGCTATAGTGCCCTGCTGGATAGGGCTCTGGCTTATCTATTCCAGAAACTGTTCTCACAGTGGCCACCAACCGCATTGTGGCCAACCACTAATCCCCCAGCAGGTGGCCTTCAGAGGCAGTCACAAAGCTAATAGTTATTGATCCCCTGACTTACACACTATAGAGAAGAAAACTGGCAAGAATATCTTGTGTCAATTAGTATTACATGCAGGGCGTTTTTTCTCATAGAATACTCAGAATGGCATTCCAGCACCTTTTTTTGCCCCCCCAAAAAAAGCTGAAGGAAACTGTTCCGGAGAGCCAAATTCTCTTCAGGCAGCCAGGTTGCAGAGCAGCAGAATGCATCGCAGTGACAGGCCTTCAAATGGCTCAAATCGAAAGAAATGCAATCCGTACAGGCTAATTTAAAAGTGGGAGGGTAAGAAGGGCCGAGTGTGAACAGGTTGCTTAGCAACCTGCTTAAACAGTCTCTGTAACTTTCAGCTACCGGTGCCTTGCCTTTTTTAAGCTGGGAAGTTGAAAAGAAGGCAATAGAGTGCTATCAAGGAAAATGTACTATATAGATATAGCCAGCAGATGTTTAAGGAACCTTTATTTTTCATACACTGTTCGAATTTTGTTTTAATGCCACACACAGTCAAATGTAGTCAGTCTTTTTTTTTTTAATCCCAAAGCATCTGTTCGTTAAATACAGTATAACAAAGTTTTGGATGATGGAATTATTTTTTATCTAAGGATAACTAATGATAACAGCTCTTCAATCTTTTATTTTCTTTTATTTTTGCACAAAAAAATGTATAATTTGCATTTGCATTCATTTACAAATAAAAATGGCGGACGTGCTGGCGGATGTGTTGGGCTGAGCTCTGCAAGCTTAGTAGTTAGGCATCCCTAGGAGCCCCCAGGGGTGCTTTATGGCCTCTGTTTTGGGGATATTGCTAGGTGTTTTTTAGACTTGCCGTTAAGCTGCTTTCCCTGCTTATTTGCCTACTGGCTCACCGTTTGAGGCTTCCTTCGCCGCTTTCGTCCTCGCCGGCTTTCGTCTTCTCCCGGCCATTCCTGGTGGCGCCGGTGTCTGCGTCTGCTCCGGGCGGCGTCTGGCGGTCCTTGGCGGCGGCGGCGGCGGTGTTGTCGGTCCGTTTCGGGCCGTTCCTGGCGACGGCGTCCACGTCTGCCTCGGGCTGCCTGGCTGCTTGTGTTGGTGGCGGCGGCGGCGGCGGCGCTTTGCGGGCCGTTTTCGGGCCGTTCGGGCCGTTTCTGTTGTCGGCGGCGTCTCCCTAGGGTGGTTTGGACTGCCTGCGGCGGCGACGGCATTTTCGGCCCGTTTTGGCCCGTTTCGTTTGGCTGACCTGGCTGCTTTGGTTTCTGGGCTGTTTTGGTGACGAGACATTGGCTGGCTGTTTTCGGCGGCAGTTTGTGGTGGCGGTGGCGGCGGCAGCGGCGGCTCTGGACGACGGCGGGGATGGCGCCTCCGGACTGCTTAGGCGGTTGGCGGTAGCGGTAGCGGCGCTTTAAGGCTACTTTGTTTCATCTTTACGGCGCCGTCTTCGCTTGGGACCATCTTTGGGCCGCGTGCGCCGGTGGTAAGGGCATATTGGATCTCGGCCCGTTCTCCCCGGTGGCGACAATATTTCTTCGGGGCCGCTCCAGTGATGGCAGTGTTTGGCGATGGAAGCAGTGGTGTCTGCAGCGAGGTTTGTTGCTGCAGCAGTAGCTTACGGCGATAAGGCCCTCAACCCATTCTAATTCCTCCTGGTTGCTTCGTTTTTTCCAGAGGGCTTGTTTTACGACCTCGGTGACCCCCTAAAACGTTTGGGCTAGCCGGTTGAGTCCGGTTCGGCCCATTGGAACCCAGCTTGGTCTGGTTGTTCCGGAGGAGCCTAAAAGATCTGGCTCTTCATCACCTCGATTGTTAACATTTGGTGCCGTTGGAGCCTTAGGTGGCCCAGAGGAAGCTAACAAGCCCGAAGGAGCTACACTTTGTAAGGCCACGCTCTGGAAGGCCCAACTCTTGAACAATGTGGGGCCCATGGAGCTACGGCCAGGAATCAACATCTGGAATGATAGAGTGGCGGAGGAACTATGGTGGTATTTTGAATTGGCTGACCGTTTACAGACTTGACTATCACGGTCCTATATCTTGGCCTTGTATGAACATTGTCTATCCACCTACATGTTATCCTCAAAGGATTAGAGGGTCCTGGGTACAAGCCACCGTGAGAGGGTGGCTTAATTTACATCTGCTGCCCCCAGAGGTGAGAGCTCTGGGAGGCACGCCTTACCCAGAGTATGTCTTCAGACCACCCCTGGGAACAGGACCCACGGCCGTCGTGAGAGGATGGTGGTCGGCCTGTATTGGGGGTTCGCCCAGCTCAGGTGGCAGTGTGGTTGGACGGACTGTCTGGATATCTATTCACCCTCTGTTTTAGATCCTCCTAAGTATTATTATTTAATATGGGACTGCCTTTCTCTAGCTTGGTTTTTTTATGCCACGTCTTTGTTATTCTTGCAGAGACTTGTTCGCCCTCAGGAGTGTCCCCCCCTCCTGGGTGCGACCCGCCTTTTTAGCTATTTATAATCTCAATGAAGGGCCCGATTGTTGGGACCCTGAGAGATGGCTGAGCACGGGTAGGGGCCTCCGATATAGAGCTAATAAGAGGCCCCTGGTAAATTTTTTAGCTAAGTTTTTTGTGGGGTTAGGGAGGGGGGTGGGATTTTCTGGTTGTACGGGAATAGGGGGTAATTCGTCAACCATTGTTCAGGCCAGGGCCGGGACAGATCGCGGGGGGGGGGGGAGCGGAGGTCGGTTGCCTCTGGGGCTCCAGAGCGGGTCGTGGGATTACCCATTCCCACGACGTTAGGGAATGGCAGCAGGTGTATAAGCAGAGGGCCGTATCGATTTTTGGGAAGGCCTCTCCGCTGTTTGCAAGCGGTGAGGCACTCCGACCCTCTGTCTTTTCCCTGAGGTCCCGGGAGCGAGGATGTGCGGCCTCCTGAGCTCCGGTTGGTGTATTTGAACGCCAGGTCCGTTGTTAATAAGGCTCCTCTTGTCCGCGATTTAATCGAGGGTGAGCATGCGGATCTGGCTTGCATTACGGAAACTTGGTTGGGCCCAGAGGGTGGTATTCCTCTGGTTGATATTTGCCCGCCAGGTTTCCGGGTGCTACACCGACCTCGGGCTCAGGGTAGGGGTGGTGGAGTGGCGGTTGTTATGAGGGAGACCTTGTGTCCGCGGGAGACCACCGGTCCTCAGATAGTCGGGTGTGAGTCTCTCTTTTTGAGATGTGGCCCTGGTGCGCAGTTGGGCTTGCTGCTGGTGTATATTTCACCTAGACACACAGCAGCAGCTCTGCCCGAGCTTCTCGATGTTCTCTCTGGGTTGGTGGTTGAGTTCCCCAAACTTATAGTTTTGGGTGACTTCAACCTACCATCCCTGGGAGGATCATCTGAGTTAGCTCGGGAGTTCATGGCTTCCATGACGGCCATGGACCTGACGCAAGTAATTGCTGGACCGACTCATGAGGGAGGCCACACCCTTGACCTGATTTTCTTATCTAGACGGTGGTTAGATGATCTTGGTGGGGGTTCTCCAATTCTTATACCCCTGTCATGGACCGATCATCATCTCCTGCGGTTGGTCTTCCGTTTTGCCACTCCCCACCGTGGGAGTGCGGAACCAATTAAATGGTACCGCCCCAGACGCTTAATGGACCCTGTGAGGTTCCAGGCTGCGCTGGGGTCCCCACCTGCCTCCTCTGCTTACAACTCGGCAGATTCCCTAGTGGAAGCCTGGGAAAAGGCAGCCACTGGGGCTCTGGACCGAGTTGCACCCTTGCGGCCCCTGACCCGGTGCAGATCCCATCGAGCTCCATGGTTCTCCGCGGAGCTCAGGGAGATGAAGCGTCGGAGACGGGGCCTAGAGAGCTGTTGGAGATCCAGCCGATCCGAATCCGACCGATTGCGACTAAGATCCTATATTAGGTCTTATCTCGCTGCGATAAGGGAGGCGAGGTCTAATTACTTCGCCACCCTTATCGCGTCCGCAGATAATCGCCCGGCCGCCTTGTTTAGGGTGACTCGCTCCCTCCTTAATCAGGAGGTGAGAGAAGAACCTTTGCAGGGTCGTGCCGAGGAGTTTAACCAGTATCTATCGGACAAAATCGCTCGGATTCGGACTGGTCTGGACTCTGACTGGGCAGAGTCTGACGAGCAGGACACGGGCAATCTTGTCGTTTGGGAGGAGTTTGACTCTGTTACTCCGGATGAAGTGGACAGGATTATGGGGAAGCTGAGTACCACCACATGTTTATTGGATCCGTGCCCTTCCTGGCTGGTTTATGCGGCTCGGGAAGGGACACGAGGCTGGCTCCAGGCGGTTATATCTGCTTCTTTGAGTGAGGGTAGTTTCCCCGCCGTCTTGAAAGAGGCGGTGGTGAGACCCCTCCTCAAGAAGCCTGCCTTGGATCCAGCTATGTTGAATAACTTTCGCCCGGTCTCCAACCTTCGCTTTCTTGCGAAGGTTGTTGAGAGTGTGGTGGCACATCAGCTCCCTCTGGCCCTGGATGAAGCGGATTATCTAGACCCG
This sequence comes from Daboia siamensis, assembly GCA_024449315.1. Taxonomy (NCBI): domain Eukaryota; kingdom Metazoa; phylum Chordata; class Lepidosauria; order Squamata; family Viperidae; genus Daboia; species Daboia siamensis. The sequence goes on along the minus strand of JAKJMR010010882.1, from coordinate 1,309 downwards.
TACCAATCGGGTTTCAGGCCCGGGTACAGCACGGAGACGGCATTGGTCGCTCTGGTGAATGATCTCTGGAGGGCTCGGGACAGGGGATGTTCCTCTGTCCTAGTCCTATTAGACCTCTCAGCGGCTTTCGATACCATCGACCATGGTATCCTGCTGCGGCGTCTCAGGGGATTGGGAGTGGGAGGCACAGTTTTGCGGTGGTTCTCCTCCTATCTCCTGGGACGTTCGCAGTCGGTGTTGGCAGGGGGACAGAGGTCGACCTCGAGGTCTCTCATTTGTGGAGTTCCTCAGGGGTCGGTCCTCTCGCCCCTCCTGTTCAACATCTATATGAAACCGCTGGGTGAGATCATTCGTGGTTTTGGAGTTGGGTATCATCAATATGCTGATGATACCCAGCTTTTTCTTTCTACCCCAAACCACCCCAGTGATGCCCTCGACGTGATGTCCCGTTGCCTGGAGGCGGTCCGGGTCTGGATGGGGAGTAACAGACTTCAACTCAATCCCGACAAGACTGAGTGGCTGTGCATACCTGCATCCCGGGATATTCAGAATATTCCATCACTTTCTATGGGGGGTGAACTATTACCCCCCGTAGATAGGGCTCGCAACTTGGGAGTCCTCCTAGATTCACAGCTCAATTTGGAAGATCATATAGGGGCTGTGACTAGGGGGGCCTTCGCCCAGGTTCGCCTGGTGCGTCAGTTGCGGCCCTATCTAGACCGGGATGCTTTGTGTACGGTCACCCATGCGCTCGTGACCTCTCGCCTTGACTACTGCAATGCTCTCTACATGGGGCTGCCCTTGAAGACCACTCGGAGGCTCCAACTGGTACAGAATGCGGCCGCGAGAGTTGTGTTGGGAGTCTCCCGATACTCCCATATAACACCCTTGCTCCGTGAGCTGCATTGGTTGCCAGTTGCCTTCCGGGTGAGATTCAAGGTACTGGTAATGGTGTTTAAGGCCCTTCATGGCATGGGTCCGGAGTACCTCAGGGATCACCTGCTGCCGGCATCTACTTCCCTCCGTCCTGTACGCTCCCACAGAGAGGGTCTCCTTAGGGTGCCACCGATCAGAGAATGTCGATTGGTGGCCCCCAGGGGGAGATCCTTCTCTGTGGGCGCCCCGGGGCTATGGAATCAGCTCCCGGTTGAGCTCCGGATGGCGCCCGACCTTCGCTCCTTCCGTCGGGGTCTGAAAACATTTTTATTTGTACAAGCTGGACTGGCCTGATGAGGGATGTGGGATGGGTAGTTTTAATGTTTGTATTGGTTTTAGTTTGGGCTAGTTTAATCCTTTTTAATTTTTGTAT
>JAKJMR010010874.1:0-10132 GCA_024449315.1 Daboia siamensis | reverse complement strand
CCTTCCTTCCTTCCTTCCTTCCTTCCTTCCTTCCTTCCTTCCTTCCTTCCTTCCTTCCTTCCTTCCTTCCTTCCTTCCTTCCTTCCATAGTCAAAAGACACTCAAAGTCAGGAAAATAATAAACTAAAAGAAGGTGGAATGTGGAGTGGGAAGGAACTAATTCACCCATCCTGCCTCTACTTTCTCACTACTGACTTAAAATATTTAGACATTCTGTCTGATCTGTTCACATTACTTTTATGGTAGACTAAAGAAAGATACAAGTGATTTTGTCCATTCATATTAAGACTGAATAAATAAAAAATCAAATTGAGGGAAGAAAGGTGTTATACTGGGAGAGCTCTGCTAATCTATCTATGTTTAGAACAATGGAAGGAAAATCTATAATTATCTTTTCCCTTTTCTGTGGTTAATGTTTCATAGCCATATAGGGACAATTTCCTTTAATGTGATTCATAAATGTGTATTTAGCAGTTATTGCAAACAGAATTTAAACTGCATGGATTTTGAAATTAATTAGACCTATATCAATCTATGAGCTTTAAATGCTGTGACAATAATATAATAACACATTTTTTTCAAAACCATTAATGAACAATTTGTACAAAAGCCTGGCAATTAAAATTATAATTGTTGCTGTGAAAATTGGCAATTTGATAAAGTTGAAAAACCTTTTTGATGAAAATCAGCAGTAAGATAGTTTCATAATAATGATTTATCTCTCTTTCAAAACTTTTACATGGTTAATCACACACACACACAAACACACTCTATGTGTATCTCTTCTTCTTTCTCATTTTTACTATTTATCACTGTTAAAGCTGCAATAAAAGACTTAACTGGAAATAAATCCTGTATACAGAATGTATATAATGTTAAATGGGTATAGGATGATAATCTAAAAATATCGTTTTTCTTTTGTCTAAAACGACTAATTGCTTCTTGTAATTTAGTCTACAATTGTTTTGAGACCCTAGAATTTGGAAAACTGCTCTACCACTAGTATTTGGTTATCACTGAGAATATGGAAGGTAGAGAAAAAAAACAAAAACGAGGAATGATAGAAATATTATATATATGGGAACTTCAGAAACCCGCAATGCATAAACACGGGAGTTAAAGAGGGCTTTCAGTCTTCTTTCATGATTTTGATTACATAGAGCACAAATGTTCAAAGTCTGCGAAAATCTCCCACAATCCATTCCTTTCAGGGTCAGGCCTGGTTTCCACAGCCCCAATTCCACACAGAGAGCTCCCCTGTTTACATCTATGAATCTTGCCTTTCCATCTCTTTACTAGGGATGTAAAAGCAATGTCCTCCCCAGTCACTCTCACCTCTACTACAGATATACATAAGTTATATGTTCTTTTTTTGGGGGGGGGGGCAGTTTGATTGGTTTGTCTTTGGTTCCAATGACCTGGTTAACTACAATGTTTCTAGCATGAGAGCCATTTGTCCGAAATGGTATAGGGTTTCCTGCCTGACTAGGGGGTTGGACTAGATGACCTCCAAGGTCCCTTCCAACTTTTTATTATTATTATTATTATTATTATTATTATTATTATTATTATTATTATTATTATAATCATCATCATCATCATCATTATCATCATCATCATCATCATCACCATCAAATACAAGATCTATGAGTAAACATAACAATCAGGTCTTGCTTTAGTCAATAGAACAGGAAGGTGGAGTTCTCTCTGAAGACCTCTGAATTCTCAAAAGTTATTTGTGGAAAATTAGGGTACCCTCAATAAAAGATGAGGGGCAAGGAGATAAATGGGGGGGCACGATAGATTTGTTTCCCCTTGATACTTCCCCTACTGAAACAATTATAATTTCAAAGTGCTTATTCTCATGATACTTCTATCTTTTGCTTCTATTTATAAATATGCTTCTTCAGTAATGCTGATGTAAATCTACCTTGATTGTGGGGGGGGGGATGTGGATGAGGCCAAACTATAGCCCAGGCTCTTCACCAGCTGAAAGCATTTTATATTATGGAAATATTTACCCATCTGCTAAAAGGAAAAGACAACCAACCCATCCTCTAAGCTTCATGGCTTTCTACATTAACATTAGTGCCAATTTCTTTTAATTAGCCTTGTCATTCTTTATGCAGCCCCATGCATATAAAAATTAATTATCTGTAAATTCACGTCTTCATAATTTCTAGCTTTCACTTCAGTTGTTCTTGGTGACATTTTCTTAAGAACACAGTTATCGGGAGATTGCACATGAAGAACAGACAATGTATCAAAAGGTTAAAAAAATAAAGAGAGAGAGTGGATGAGACTTGAACAAAAATATCAACACATAAATGGCATATAAAACTTTAAACTTCAGCTACCACATAATGGAGTGTTTCTGCTTTGAGACTTCAGAATCACACATACCAAACAAACAACAACTTTATTGATTAGCCCTTGGGCCATATCAAAGTGCAAAGTTCCAGCAACAAATTGTTACTAAAATTTGATAAAGGCAATTTAAAATGGAATTTGATAAAATACAATTTAAAATGGAATTAAAATAAAATACAATTTAAGAGGAAATAGTAAAAATGAAATTGTAATAATGTACAATAATTTAAGATATAAAATATGATAACATTATATTTCGGAGTCGCCCTTGCAATCTACCCCAATCAGTCCCACATATGCAGATCTCAACCGGATCATTTTGTTTAAGTACTGTGCTATGTTAAATGTTATTTTCAAGTTCTGGCCATTAAAACACCATTAATATACTCATACCATTTTTATTAAATCGAAATATCTACTACCTGGCAAATCTTGCTTCAAATTTGTTAAAGATTGAACTTTCACCTTCATTTTGTATTCATACCAGTTTTTTCCTGAAGATGGTTTTGGTTCTAATTATAAAGAACCAACATATTAGGGGGAAAAAAATCAAAATTAATTCCTTTACTTAAGAAAACATTTTTATATAACGTTTTAACTAGGTTTTTGTTTCAGAGTCCATGACAAATATTGAACAACAGAGTTTTTGTGGGATTCAGTAGGCACAACAGTGTAACAGAGTTGAGCATGTCCAACCCCCCTCTGCAAGCAGGAGACCCTATATTATTTTTGACAAATGGTTATCCAATCTATTTTTTAAAAAAAACCTCCAGTGTTTGGAGCCTTGGTGGAGCAGAGGGCTAATGCCTCCTTAAGTAACACCAGCTGCCTGCAATTAGTGCAGGTTCAAGTCCCACCAGGCTCAAGGTTGACTCAGCCTTCCATCCTTCCGAGGTAGGTAAAATGAGGACCCAGATTGTTGGAGGCAATTAAGCTGACTTTGTAATAATGCCGCTTGGGGGTGTGTGTGAAGCCCTAATAAGCAGGCATATACATAGAATGAAGGCTACTGCTAAGCTTGTAAGCCGCCCTGAGTCTTCGGAGAAGGGCGGGATATAAATGGAATTAAACTAAACTAAACTAAACTAAACTCACAACTTCTGAAGGCAAGCCACTCCATTGATTAATTGTTTTAACTGTCAGGAAATTTCTCCTTAGTTCTAGATTGTTTCTCTCCTTGACTAATTTCCATCCATTGCTTCTTGTCCTGCTTCTTGTTCAGGTGCTTTTGAGAATAGGTTGATCCCCTCTTCTTTGTGGCAGCCCCTCAGATGTTAGAGTTCAAGAGCATTCTAGAAACCACTCAAAGAGCAATTAAAAGCAATTCAGCGTGTGGTGGAAGAATCCTACACTGATGAAAAGAAACTGCTGACAAGAGAGAACATCTACTGTACCCAGAGCTTGCTATTCACTGGCTGAAAAAGAAATATATAGGTGCATGTTTTCACTTACAGTCAACATTATTGGGTGCATTTTGGAAAGTTGTGGGGTTAAAACATTCCATTTAGATAGTTCAGGATTAAGTATATGACATATACCAGTTTGGAACTAGTGTGATTTACTGCTCATTGACAAACCAATAGTGGGAGACTTTGAAAAGGAACAAAAATGACTTATGAAATAGGCCTTGGTAATGACAGATTGCCATTTGGTTCCTGCTTCCCAATTAGATTGTCTGCTATATTCCAGAAAACAGGTTCGCTCTTTTGCAGGAGGAAGTAGGGACAGTGCACAGGTTGGAGTACAAGCAAAGCTACAGGAGGCATTTTTGAAATGAATTCAGCAGACTGAATTCTCAGAAGACTGAGGAGTATCTGTAGAATGCATCCTTCTCATTGCATGTGATGGCAAGTGTGCTGCGGAGATTCTGGCTATAGAACAATTAATGGGCCTGGCTCACTGGCCACAGGACAAGATGAGCTATGTTGTAAAGTCTTGTCCTCAACAAATATTTAGTGGGGCATGAATATGATACCCAACCCTTAAGCCTAGTTATCTAAAACCTGGTAACTAAAGGACTGTTTGGGTTTATATAATGACTCAATCTTCTGACATGTATGAGCACAATGACTTGGCCTATTTCAAGTCCCATCATTAAGCAATGTCATCTGATGGGACCTAGGAAGTTTCCTTTCCCTGTTGCAGCACCTGCCCTCTGGATCACCATGACTGGTTCCTGCCTTGTTCATATTTAAGAGAACTCTTAAAACAGGGCTCTTTCCCACAATTTGAGTCTTGCAGGTGCAACATGTTCTTCTTCTGGATCAGTGTTCCATAACTTTGGCAACTTTAAGCTGTGTGGGCTTCAACTTCCAGAATTCCCCCGACTGCATTGTTGAAATTATAGTCCACACAGCTTAAAGTTGCCAAGGTTGAGAAATACCCTTCCAGATATTTGGATTTTAATTTGTTTTTTCTACTGTACTCTACTTTGGGTCATTGTAGAACTCATCAGCCTTCTAAATGTAATTTAAAAAAGTAATATCATTTTCATGTTCTTAAATTTAGCATCCTCCTGAATAATGTCTGATGAAATGTTGAACATCTGGGCTCCATTTTGAAGAAACACTCTGAAAATATTGGATTGCTGTACATTTCTAAATACTGTACTTGAATAACTTAAACTCTGAGTTCAAAAGAACTCATTAAAAAGGCATAGATAAATTGGGCCAAAGTGTTATCTTTATCTTCTATATCTGAAGCCTAATTTTGCCCTTCTACATTGCTATCATCTGCCCTAACACTTTATTGCTAGGGAGAACATGGCAAAATCTTTAAATGACGAAGAATGGAATAATGACCTTCCTATTCCAGCTCTCTCACTTTAAATCTCCATTTGTGTCCAGTCATGATTGTTCTTCACTGATATTATATATTTCAAAGTGTAATCAAAGGCAGCAGTGATAAGAAACAGAAATTTATTTAAAACATTTGTATGGCTGCCCTACTAAAGTGACTGTTAGGAACTTACAGAAAATTAAACAAAATCTAATCAACAACAACAAAAGAAAGCCCAAATCACAAACTGATAAACAATCAAATGGAAATCTAAACAAATCATCTCATTGGTGCTCCAATGTGTTGTATTGCTTGCAAAATGCAAAAGGGCAGGACTATGTCCTATAGCAGATGCAGTTCATAATCTTTCGGTAGATAGACTGAATGTTTGCTGCCAGAGGTACTGGATAGTAAGTGGAACTATCATGTTAGTAACATGTTACCAAGATTAAAATTTGATTCTCCTAGTGAAGTAGAGCCAGAAAGACTTCCACAGAGCAAAAAGGACTGCAAAAGATTTGAACTGCTACTATAAAGGAACGATGGAATCCTTTACAAAACGTGAATCCCTTTACAAAAAGTGAAGTTCTATATATTATTGACCTACAACCAAAGGAATCAGAGAAGACTTTGCAGTTTGGGACTTTACAATGATTCTCTATGCAGTGAACAGATAGACAAACCTGTACCTCCACAGCTAAGCAGCTTTTTCTAAAAACAAATAGCTATATTTTACAGTTACTGTCATATGCATACAAACATTGCTTTACTTGATCTCCTCTTTTCTGAAATGGTAAAAAATGATTAGAGTAGAAGTTATTGTCTTGGAATTTATTTTAGTTACAGTGAAGCTTGCTAGTTTAGAACATATATTTGAAGGGGAAAAGGATATTATATGCATGCAGGGCAGCAACAATGCAGCTTCTTTAAGACACCAAAATGTGCTTCAGGAATGCCCCAACTATATCACTATGTGGTACCTACAACCTCATATACATTTACCCATTAATCTGCATCCATTCAAGATCAAAGGAACAACAGTATGTAAATATTTTAAATGATGTTTCAAAGTGGATGGAATTTGTCATTTTGGACTAATAAAAAATAATATATTTCAGAAGTGTAATTTTTAAATATTAAACGAAAGAAGCTGTTCTTCCTGGCAATGCACCCTTTGTTTTCATCTCCAAATCTGGATTAACTGAAGAGTTTCTTTACTATCACAATCAAAAAACATGTTTTGAATCTATAGGATGTTAGACAAAGTGAAATTCCTTTGTCTCTCTGTGTGTCTACTGCTGTTCTCAGTCTTGTGGGATTATCGTTGGATTCAGGAGGAGGTAAGTAGCCACAAACCTGATGTGCAAAGAATTCTTTCAATCCTTAAGGGGTTCAGAGCTGGGAGACACACAGAGAAGTTTACAGGATCAACTGACTTGAATGTAATGTGGCTATTGCATTTCAGTTTGCAAAAACAGTGCAGAAATAGTCTAGGGTAACATAATGTCTCAAGGTCCTGGGAATTTCAGTTAGAATTTCTTACCATGAACATAGTGTTTACTTAGAATATCTACTAGGACCGAATATAAAGCAATGTCTTGTCCTGTCAGCCCTTTAAAGTAGATCACTTTAAGAAACCAGATTTATGAATGCTTATACTACTTTTATTATAAAGTTATAGTAACCAAGTCCGGCCAGTTTGAATGTGCTTCTCCCCTGCTTCCATTCATCTTCATGACAGGTAGGAAGAGTGATGTTGACATGCTTTCTCAATCCACATTTCTGCCCTGGACTCAAGTTTTTTTTCCTCCTATTTGACCATTGTCTTGATAGCAAATTCTCAAAGCTGTCACAAAAGAACTCTGCAAACGGCTCTTTAACCAGATACTGACTGCCCTTGCCACCTCTTCATTTGAGTCTAACACGTATATATGCCCACAGGGTATTCTCTGAATTTGGGAAAAAGGTAGAAGTTGCATGGAATCAAGATTGGACTGTATGATGCAATTTGCACCTTCGGTGCTTATATGCTGTGGGATCGAGTGTTGTCATGTTCTGCTTCTGAACCCTGTTCAACTGTTGTTTGAAAGTTTTGAATGTTGGAATAAAATGATCTGTGTTGACAATAATGCCGGATTCAAAGAATTCCATGTAAATGGCATCATTTATATGCCCAGAACTGAGACTTTTCCGGTCAAAGCCTGGGTTTTTATTTTCTTTTTTGAACTGGCAAAGTTTTATGATGATATTCCATGGACAATGCTTCTTTTCTGGGTTATATTAATGAGCCATGTGTCATTGGCTGTTGCAATGGGACAGCAGTTGCTGGCAAATGCCAATTTTTGATGCTTTCTTGTCCGCCATCAACATGTGAGTAATCCCATATTGCACAAGCCTTCCTGTTTTTCACTGGCATGTTTTTGCCAAGTTTGATGTCAATTTCCCTTTGAGTAATCCACCAACTGTCCCTAATTAAGTTCATCAACCTTGCTTGTGTGAAGTGCTTTAATTGCTGTCACAGGTCATCCATACAAATCAGCTCTTCCTAGTTCACCATCTTTATATTTCATTTTGGCCCAGTGACACTCTGTAGTCAAAGCAACACAGTCATCATCGCCATAAATGGCATGCATTTGGCTGTCGATTTTAATTGGAGGGATTCCTTTTGCATTCAAAAGTTCAACCATAGAATGTTGTTTAAAGTGCAGCGATGAGTAGTAGTTTCCATTTCATGAAAAATAGCAACTTAACCTTTTCTTCCTACCAACTGAGATGAAATAACAGATAATCAGGAAGATATCTGAGCTTTTGGTGTATCCCTACTGTTCTCTGTTAATGGCTTACAATGTTAGAGATGTTACTTTTTGTTCAACCCTCTTAATGTGTTACTTTATGCCCAAATTTTATTCTAATATGTTGACTGCACAGCAAATGTCATATCAGAAGCAGTTAGATGGTTTAGCTTCCTTAGGTATTGAACTATAACTTCTAACTTATTGTGACTCAATGGAGCCATATTGTGGCCATTTTACCCTAATTTAATATTTTATCTTATTTATTGTATTATTCACACTCTCTAAACTTATATTTGTGTTTGTATGTATAATGTGTTTTATTAGTTTTGTATATCAGTGACTGTAGATGCCGTATGTTAAATAAAATAAATAAATGTGCAGAAAATATATCAGCATGGAATTAATGAAGAGCGATCCTCCTATTTATTGTACTTTTTCAGTCTAGAAAGTCTGGAGTAAATAGTTGGTTTTGCTCAGTTCTTCTGAGTGTAGGTATATATGCACATACAATTGACCAAGCTTACTGATGCTTTTTTAAAAAAAAAACAAACAAAAAACCCCAGAATCAGAACAAATTGCATTAATTTGAATAGCATCAATTATTTACAGAATGCATACTTCATAAGGGGGATTTGGGATTTGGCATATCAATATTTTTTTTAAATGTGCACATCCTGAAACAAGTGCCAATGGACTCGATCTGCAAATAACCAACACTACAATCCTATTATTCCTATTAGACTCACTGTGTGTAAAATATTTCACTGAAAGGTTCTGCAAGAATTATTCTTGCAGCTATATCAGTAAAACCTCTATTGCACATCTTGTCAACCTTTAAGCATCAAGCCTTATAAATCCAGAGAAGATTAAAGGTATCAGTTGGAAGAATTGCTAGCAGAGACAGCAACCATTTCATTATTCATAAAGGAACGCAAAGAGTTTGGCATATGGGCATTCTATATTATACATGAAAAAGATATACTCAGGCTAACAATCAAAACCTTGAGCTTTCATTTTAGATATTCCAAATCCATCTTTTAGACAATGATGACTACACTATTGTTGTCCATCTCAAACAAGACACAGTTTGTGTGTGATAAAACACACATCAAGCTTGCTGCATGAAGATCAACAGCACTTAGAAGCAAACCAGCTTTTCTTTTGTATATAGAGAACCTTGATGAGTTATATTTTCTCCAAGAGAACATTTGCAGAAATTATTGACAAAATCCCTGCATTATATTTAATGCAAAAATAATTGTTTCCAAACTTTCAATGCTTCAGGAACTTCTCCCTCCCTCAATACTATCATATCCTTCCATCTCCCCCTACCCCCATCCGGTCAGAACTGATGAAGCTTCTTGGAGGAGAAGCGAAATATCTTCTTCAAGAAAAACAACAACAACATAGATCAGTTGCTTTTTCAAAAAGCACCTTTGAAACAACCATGACCTGGATGACTGAGAATCTCCATCGACACTATCATATAGACCAGGGGTAGGCAACCTTGGCTCTTTTATGACTCGTGGACTTCAACTCCCAGAATTCCTGATATAGACCAATCCATGTCACCTCCTGGGCATCCTTTAGCAGATGAATGGCTGAATTTACAGTTTGGAGGAACTTGTTCATTTTATCAGAAGTAACAGAATTAAACTTATCCCAAAGAATGTCACAAGGTGACTCACTTAGACCTGCTCAATCAGAGTTTAACTTGAAGTTTATTTAACAACTTTGTATACCAGAAAGCATGAATATCAACATTCCTTACTGTTGACCAGTAATCTTGTGACTGTCCTCCCTCTAGTTGGGAATGGATTCCTTTAAGCAGAGCCATAAGAGCAGATAATAAGAGCTAACAAAATAACAAAAGATCTGCTAACTCTCCATAATGAAGAATAATGATGAGATTGAAAATAAGACAGAAACAATTTATTATAGATAGCCCTTGACCTTTCTATAATGTCAAGACTTCCGAAGCTGAAAAACCTGGAGAACGTGAGTTGCGTTAGATTTCTGGAAATATCTTTATTGCTAGTAGGGTAATGCAACATGCCCTAGTGGAAGCCTGGGAAAGGGCAGCCACTGAGGCTCTGGACCGAGTTGTACCCCTGCGGCCCCTGACCCGGTGCAGGTCTCATCGAGCCCCATGGTTTTCCGTGGAGCTTCGGGAGATGAAGCGTCGGAGA
>JAKJMR010010873.1:0-10335 GCA_024449315.1 Daboia siamensis | reverse complement strand
AAAAAAAAACGGCAAAGAAGACAACAGAATGGCGAATCTCGGCGTGGTGAGAGAATTTGACATGCATCACCCAGAAGAGTGGGAAGCCCATGTGGGACAAGTGGAGGGATATTTGATGGTCAGTAACATCACGGAGGACCAAAAGAAAGCAGCTGCATTACTATCCCTCAGTGGACCGGCAGTCAATAAGGTAGCCCGGTCATTGTGTCACCCGACTGCAGTTGCATCCATTGCTTACGCTGACTTAATAAAAAAATTGAGCCAGCATTTTACACCTAATCATTCTGAATTATACTGGAGAAGGAAATTCATGCGACGGAATCAACTACCGGGCGAATCCCTGACAGATTTCGTAGCAGCTGTGCGAGAAGCCGCTTGCAGATGTACATTCCCAGACCTGGAGAACAGGATCCGAGACAGAATAGTCTTCAGACTTAGGGATGAGCATTTACAAAACAGAATAATCGAGAAGCCTACCGGAACTCTGCTGCAGATCATGGTGGAATTAATGACGCACAAGGACACCGAGTTGCGAAACACCCCCCCCCCCCCGAATAGCAATGCTGAGAGAGGTTCAATACATCAACAAAGCATTGTGGAAGGCAGGGTGGGAGAGCTGGATTTTGAAGCTGAGATCGATGAAATAACGCAGAGGTTTGAGAGGACACCGATTTGTAATGATCTCCGCGACAATGCAGGAAGACAAAGGAGACCATTAACAACAATAGCGAGACCACTGAGGGATGGAAACAACAGTCGCCGAGACGCGAGCAAAAATGCAGAAGCTGTGGGGGACCCCACTCTAGAATGTCATGCAAATTCCGCAGTGCCAAGTATCGCACATATGGCAAGATGGGTCACATCCAGTCCATCTGCTGAAGCCGAGTCCGTGACAGCCTACACAACTTAGAAGCGTGGGCCCCACGTAACTCAAAAACTCTGTGTCGCGGCACTGAGCCCCTTAGGCCCCAGGCACTAACTTTTAACTGGGAAAAAAGGGTAGCATCCAGGGTCCGCTATTCCATTCATCAATTATTAGGCCCAAAAATCAGAATCGAGGTCCTCTTGCAGGGAATTCCCTGCAAGATGGAGATCGACTTGGGGGCTGCAATCTCCATAATTTCTTGGGAGACATTATCTGCAATTGTAAAAAAAAGTGGCCACCGGATCCACCTTAAACCCACTCCCATTCAGTTAACAGATTTCCAACGGGTACCGATCAAATTAATGGGCACGGCCACAATAGAAGTGAGTTATAAGATTTTTAAAGGCCCATTGGAACTATTGGTAACTGAGGGTAGAAGAGCTAGTTTAATTGGGCTTAACTGGTTTGGGGCACTAGGAATTTGGTTAGAAGGAATAAATTCAATTCAGTCTAGGGATCTCGAATCCGTCTGCAAAAAATTTGCAGACGTATTCAATGGGACATTGGGAAAATACACAGGGGGCCCCATTAAATTTAATTTAAATCCTGAGGTCTTACCCATTAGGATTAAGGCCAGGAGAGTTCCATTCGCTCTCAAACACAAAATTGAGAGCAAACTGGAAAAGTTAGTAGGCCAAGGGGTGTTAGAACCGGTGGAGGGAGGGCCCTGGGAAACCCACATTGTCACCCCCCTCAAGCCCAATGGGGAGATAAGGATTTGCGCAGACTATAAAGCAACTCTAAATAAAGCTTTAAATCCGCATGCTTACCCAGTTCCGACGGTGAAGCATGTTCTCTCTGCTGTGCAGTCCGGCGCCATCTTTGCTAAGGTAGATCTAACGCAAGCGTACCAGCAGTTGCCGGTGACTATGGAAACTGACCACGCTCAAACTATTGTTACCCACAAGGGGGCATACAAGGTGAACAGACTGCAATTTGGCATCTCAGCAGCCCCAGGCATCTTTCAAGAAGTGATGGAGAAAACATTAAAAGGCATTCCTGGGGTGCGCCCCTATTTTGATTATATATTAATTGCTGGGGAGGATGAGGAAAATTTAGCTAGCAGGTTAGGAGCTGTCTTGGAGAGATTTAGAGCAGCTGGCCTTAAACTTAAAAGGGAGAAATGTTCTATGGGGTAACATCCACGAAGTTCTTGGGCTACAAGATTGATGCTCAAGGCATACACCCTACTGAATCAAAAATTAAGGCAATCAAAATGGCTCCTGCTCCAAAGAATAAGGCAGAGTTACAAGCCTTCTTGGGATTAATTATTTTTTATCACACATTCCTACCACATAAGGCTGCTATCGCCGAACCCCTACACAGGCTTTTAGACAAAAAAACACCTTGGACGTGGAATAAGGTTCACAACAATAGTTTTGAGAACCTTAAACAGTTACTGTCCAGTAGTTCCACAGTAACGCATTTCATTGAAAACAAACCCATCTGCCTAGCTTGTGATGCATCCCCATATGGGGTGGGAGCTGTAATAAGGCATATGGAAGCAAATGGGACGCAGAAACCCATTGCTTATTATTCCAGAACGTTGTCTAGGGGAGAGAGGAACTATGCCCAAATTGATAAAGAGGCATTAGCAATAGTTGCGGGCGTTAAAAAATTCCATGATTATTTGTATGGAAGAGAGTTTACCATTTTCACGGACCACAAACCCTTGCTGGGACTTTTCACAACAGACAAACACCTCAAATCATGTCCCCAAGGATGCTAAGATGGTCAATATTCCTTTCTGCCTATACGTTCAAAATGATTTACAGGCCGGGGAAGGAGATGGGACATGCTGATGCATTAAGTAGGCTGCCTTTACCTTCAAATGACCCGGATCCTGCCCCAGCCAGTCAAGTCTTAGCCATACAAGAACTCCCTGAATGTCCTCTCATGGCAAGGGACATTGCAGCGGGCACAGTGAGTGATGCAGTGCTCAGCAGAGTGGCACTGTGGGTACAATCTGGCTGGCAAGGAAAAAACCCAGGCCCACAGTTTCAGCCTTACTTTGTGAGGAGGAACAAGATGTCCTCCCACAAAGGATGTCTGTTATGGGGAAATAGAGTGGTAATACCAGAAAAATTCAGAAACAAGGTTTTGAGGGACTTACATGAAGATCACCCAGGAATTGTGCGTATGAAAGCATTGGCAAGAAGTTACCTATGGTGGCCAGGTCTGGATAAAGCTATTGAGGAACAAGTGGCGGGATGCTACCAATGCCAAAGATCCAGACCTGAACAACTGCATGCTCCTGTGCACAGGTGGGAGACAACTCACAACCCGTGGTCTAGGGTACATATAGATTATGCGTGACCCTTTCAGGGACAAATATTCTTAGTAGTTGTGGACAGTTATTCTAGATGGTTAGAGGTGGTGCCTGTAAAAAGTATGACATCTGCAAAGACCATACAGGTGCTGAGGGGGCTCTTTGCCACACATGAGTTACCTGATGTAATTGTTTCTGATAATGGCCCTCAATTCACATCTACTGAATTCCAGAATTTTATCAGGGCCAACTCAATTAGACACGCAACATCGGCACCTTTTCATCCCTCCAGTAATGGATTGGCAGAGAGAATGGTAAGATCAACAAAAGATGCACTGCGACGAATTATAGCGGGCAACTGGCATCAGAGACTGGCACAATTTTTATTGGCTCAACACACAATACCATGTACAGCCACAGGTAAGACCCCAGCTGAGCTGCGTTGGGGTAGAAGACTAATCGCAAGATTGGACAGACTACACCCAGACAGGGTGGCTGCAAGGGGCGGAACAACCCAATGCAGCTAGGGAACTGTCTGTGGGTGAATTAGTTTGGTACAGGAACTATGGACTGGGTGACAAGTGGATGCAAGGGGTGGTGGTTGACAAAACGGGGCCCTTGTCTTATATTGTTGAGGGGGAAGGGGGAAGGAAGATCAGAAGACATATTGACCAACTTAGGAAGCGGGTACCCGAGAATCTGCAACCTCAACAACCTCAATAGCAAGCGGCTTGCTTGGAGCAGAGGGGAAGGCCAACCAGTGAACCACAAGTGGACATGGCAGAGGTACTACAATCACCATTACCGACAGTGGCCTACTCCGTACCAAACGTAACACCATTTCAGCCTAGGCAAGAAGTGCCAACCGAAGTAGGCAGCAACGCAGTTCCAGCCGGACAGCCTAATCAGGAATCAGCCACAGACCACACAGGGACTCTGGAACAGTCAGTGGTGGAAGGGTCACCACATGAAAGGGATGTTGTGGTTAGGAATCCAGGTAATACAGAGGCCGGGAAGCCACCGGGAAGGTACCCTGCCAGAACTCACAAAACTCTGGCCTACCTTAAGGATTATGTGAGGCAGTAACTGGATTGGATTGGTTAGGTGCTATGATTGACTAACAGTAATCGTTCTCGTTGGGAGGAAAGGGGTGCTGTGTATGTAGGATGCTTGGCTGGCGCAGCCAACCTAACATCACTGGCATCACTCAGGTGATGTGATTGGTAAACCTGTCTGGAGGGAAATATACTACACCGGCTTGGGTGTTACCTGGCCGGTGGGAAAACAGAGCAATCGGGTTGGTCAGCTGGTCAGGCATCAGTAGTATATAAGGGGTTGACAAGGGTAGGACTAGGCTTCCATTATGTGATCAATAAAAGGAACAGTTCGTGTACCCTGACTCATTCTTGTGTCCACGTGGCCGCCCACGCTACAATAGCTGGTAAAGAGGTTTGCAAGAACTCCAGAAGCCATCCTTTGCATTCTCCTTTGTTATGAATACAATAACTTTTCATCGAATTATAATTCTATTTAACAAATAAACATGAACTTGCAGAAAATATATTTGTTAATTTGAATTATTCATTACTCTTGAGTTGACAACTATTTATGCCTTCATAATAATCTTTTAGTAAAATTATTCTTATTTGTGACATGTCATACGTTGAGATGGTTATGGTTTTTGTGTATTTTTAAGAAATTTACTCAAAATAGAAAAGAAGGAACTAATTGTGCTATTAATTGTGGTAATCCTGATTCAGTGACACAGAACAGTGAGGTAAGACCACTCAAATGCTTGAACTTTCATTAACAAAATATTATTATAACCAAACAAAAACAGACAACATAAAACATATAGCATATATTTCTGCACATTTACCCAGCAAGTAAGATCCAAAGAAATCTGATATTGAAGTGGGAAAAGTTATATCACGGGACATTGGTAAACTGTAATGCAATGGGTTTTTCACAACTTTGTGCCAAAAGTAAACATGTTCAGTTGTATAATATGGCACTAGCTAGGTAGCAACTGGACTGAGACATGAGTCTAGGACAGGGGTGTCAAATTGCCGGCCCATGGGCTGGACACATCACGCAGAAGCTGCACCTACCCCATTGCCAGCAAAGGCAAAACTGTCCCGATATGTTGCATGACATCACATGACATTGTAAGTTTGACATGTCTGGTCTAGGACAATCCCTGTGGTCAGTCCAAGTGGCTTTACAGTTCAATGATGGGGAATATTACCAGAGGCATTGTCTGATTTCTCATTGGCCTGGTCTAGAATTATAGGAAATTAGAATTCTTAGCAGTTGAAAAGAGAAATATAACAATATGGGAGGGAAGGAAAAATATATGCAAAAAAGTACTGATTTTATGTATATAAATCCAGAGATAATTGTCACTGAAACATTAGACTTAAATTTAGATTTTTTTCATATTCTGGATTAGTTATATTTAGAAACTCATTAGTTAAAAATTATCCAAATTCTAATGAAAAGCTTCATAGGAATAAGATAATTTTGAATATGTCAGCAGATTGGAAAAAAGTATATTTCAGATTGTATTGGCATGTCTCTCTCTGCATTTTTATAGTCAATAATGTTAATTTCAATAACAATATTAAAATAATGCAAAATTATGTAATATGGGTCTATGATCTTCAAAAACTACTTACAGAGTTTAGCAAGGTACTCAACAGAACTGACTATTGGGAAAATCCCCAAGTGCTGTCTGGAATCCCTGCAGATCCATCAAGTAACTAATGAAGCAAAACCTTTGCGGGAACATACATTATACAATCCTTTTAAAATTAAATAAAATATTGCATATACTGTATACATAACTCTTAAAAAAAATAGGAGATGGAGATTTACCACATAGTAAAAAGGAATTATAATGAATATAAGTAATTGATAAGCAAATAACTTTAAGTGGGAAAGAAAATCAAAGCAGGAGTCATAGGTATACTGTCATTCTGAAACATAAGCAGTTGTTATTCTGAGTTCTACATATCCTTTATATTTAGTATCTTTATGCAATGACTGAAATTTTGGCCCTGTTTTTTTTTTTTTTTGCAAAGTCTTTCAAATCTTACAAAAGAAAAACAGCCCCAACAATGAGCTAATGTCTTGTTTTAACTTAATTAAATTTTTGCCATTGTCCACCCACTTCTTTCTCTTGAGTCTGTCCCTAGTATACTGGCTTCTAGTACATCAGTCAAGTGTCAAGCACTACTCTTTCTTAGCAAAAATTTCCTAAGAATATGGAATCTTTCACAGATTTTTACAGTGCCATGAAAAGTAGTTTTAATTCTATAGACTGTATTACTCAATCTTGGCAACTTTAAGATGTATAGACTTCAAATCCCAGTATTCCCCAGCCAGCAATAGGTTGTGGAATTCTGATGTATACAACTTTGAATCAGAAGTTATCATCACATTGTGATGAGCAGTTTTTATTGTGGAAATTGAATCTTGGAATAGATGCCTTTGCGGTCTGCAGTGTTGTCAAAATTAGCTTTCTATGATAGTTTTGATTGTAAGAGGAGGGAAAAATTTCTGTTTGGCTGAATGTTTCTAGAGATAGAGCTCAGATGATTAAACATATTTTTAGAAACAGCAGCATATTGGATAATTGGACTCAAATTATTATTTTGAGTAAAGTTAATACTTTAAAACTAAATATATTATGCATAATTTATATAATACACGTCATCTTTTGTATATTGCTAAAATGTCATTTATCGTTTCCATGGTTTACATATGGAAGATCTTTTTCTCATTTTTCACTTTGAAAAACTAAATTGTTACTTAGCAAAAGAGGTGTTAATTTGCCAGATTTAAGTTTGTACTGTATAGTATATCATTATTTGGATTAATAAATGCCAGATTTTATACATACTGAAAACTTGATTTCATGAATAATTTCACTTTTTAGATTTGGAATCCTTTAACAGTTTGAATGTTTAAGGGTCAAACTATCTAGGAAAATACAGCATTCCTTCTTTTACTATATATCCTGTTACGAAGGTAAGCTGTGCAATTGCATATTAACATAAATTGGTTCTTAAAATTATGTTCAGAATTAAGAAAAAATTTCCAGTAACATTAAATGTACCATACATCCTATCCAAAAATATGAAAAGTGTATTTGTCCTGTGAAAAGTTCAAACTCTGAACCATCTCTTTCCCATCTTGCAAAGTGGCTTAAAAATTATCACTATGCTTGTTAACACAGCTTTTGCTGTATAAACACTTTAATAAGTTAGAATTTCTTGCTGGTACTTTGATGCAAGTAGTAAAATAAACTCAGTATCTGTATAACATTCACAAATCACTGGAGCCTGGATTATTGTCTCCACTCCTATATCCACAGGGACTCTCATAGAAAGAAAGAGCTGGAACAAACTAAGAAAGCAAATAGGATTCTATCTTTTGGCAAATTTTATCTTCCATAATGGGAAATGATAGCAATCCCTTTTGTAAAAGTTCAGCCGAAGTTATTAGGAAGAATACTTTCTAATAAATTTTAAAAATTCCTCATCCCTCCCCGCCTTGTGGACTTCAGGTATGAGAAACATTAGAATGCTCTGAAGTAACTTTTAAGGAGGTTAAAAACTTACAAGCCTAAATTAAATCTGTGTAAAACCTGGGGCCTACTGTTGATTGTATTTCAGATAAGTCCCAAAGGATTACCTTGTGTTTTTTTCTTGAAAACGTCTCACTTCTTATCCAAGAAACTTCTTTAGTTTTAACTGAATGCTGGGGAATGGAAGGATTTATATTCTTTGCAGTCATCTGGTTATTAGCATTCTGAAGGTCTGTTGTTAGCCTTCTGGGAGTCCTTGAGGCCATTTGGAGGTTTATCTGTAACCTCAGGGTGATCTAAATCAGACTGGAAATGGGTGTGGAATATTCCTGGGACTGCTGAAAGGACTGTGTTATAGAGAGGAGATAGGTAGTGTTTGTACCACTCCCCTTCAGCCCTTTTGAGAGAAGGGTGTTCAATTTTAATATCTTTTACCTCACTTTCAAACCAGTAGTCAAACCAAAAACCAAGAAAGTCCAGCTGCCTTTTGAAAAGCACCTTTAGGACAAACCATGATTGAGAATCTCCATAGATATTTAGGGAAAGGCTATTAAAATCAACACTGATTGATATGTATTTTGCGCTAGCTAAATTATTTACACCTATCAGTAAGACTGAGTAGACACCTAAGGTTTAGAGAAACCAGTAGTTCCAGAAATTGTTCTCTAAAATGAAATCAAATGGAGTCAATTCTAACACTATATGTCACTTCAAAACTATATGGAGAATATATTGTCAGCAAATTTAGTACACAGGTTAACAATAACCAAATTCTGCATGATGACCAGCCTGTTTTCAGATAGTGTTATTCCACCAAGAAGTTATGCTTCTTTAAAATGTAGCACAGAAATATTCATATTCTTTTAGCTCTATAGTAACAATATGCAGCTTTTGTGGAGTTTAAAACTATATTTGATTTAGTACCAAGAGAATGGCTGTTGTGGAAATTAGCCCACACTTCACTTGATGAGAAACCATTGTTTCTTTTAAAAGGGTACATGAAGAAACTCCAGGGCTGTTGTGGAGTACTAGTTCAATTACATGTTTATTTTTATAAAAGGAATGAAATGGGTTGAGATTGGCTCATTATTATATAAATAATCTTATATAAATTATTTGGAATCTCATTTGGAAATTAATGGAGTTTGCTGAGGTGGCAAAACTGAGTATTCTGCTTGTAGATCGCTCTTAGTTTTCTTATAAGACAAGGACGAAAATCACCTTTGAACTTTGGAATTCAAAGATTAGATTGTTCTGGATTATAGCTTTGTAAATATAAGGTTACTTTCATTGAGAAATGTATTATGTATTAGATTAAAACTAAGAGAAGAATATATTATAAATATTGGATTTTAGAATGATTGTTATTATCTTAAGACTATTTTTTTTTAAAAAAGTGTATTATTTGTTTAAACTTAGAGAGAGATTGTTGTAATGTTATCCCTGGTCTGAAAGAAAGTGAAAAGTCGTCTTGTTTATAAATTTATTTGAAGCATTTTTATCACTTTTAATTTATTATGAATGTTATACCCTTTCTCTTTTATGTTACTTTGTATTTTAATGTTTGATTCTGAAATTTAATAAATATATATTTTAAAATAAATAAATAATTTTGAATCTGTGGTAGCACACTCAGCTATTTATTCTCCAATGCCAGATAAGGCTGTGCTACTATTATTATAGCTGATGCTGCAGTAGTTACTGTCCATGTATTAGTTAGTTCAAGAAAGTCATTAATATTGTTGGTAACTTGCTCTAAAAGAGAACATCTTGTAATTAACTGCTGAAAGGTAAAGATTATGATCTTTTCCAAAAAAATAGAAGAACCTAGAATGGAACAATTGTGCAAAACAGATAGTTTTTTAATTGTCCTTCGGGAATAGGGCGGTATATAAATTTAATAAAATAAAATAAAATAAATAAATAATTGCATCCAGGCATCTAGTTCATAGATTTCACAGGAAATGCACTACATGATTAAGTATTACACCATTTGTCATTTTATTTTCTATTATGATTAGTTCATATAATAAGCAGGCATATACATAGAATGAAGGCTATTGCTAAGCACATTGATTTGTGCTTTAAATTGTAAGTCGCCTGAGTCTTCGGAGAAGGGCGGGATATAAATGGGATTAAAATAAAATAAATAAATAAATAAATAAATATTGGGTTTTACATAATGCAATAGTGAGCTAGATCCTGCTGGGTATTAATTATTCATTAAAAGTGTTTTAATTATCTATATATGCCCAGAGGCTTTAGTGGCTTGGAAGCTTGTTTTTTTAATAAAAAACATAAATAATTAGAATCTTAGCACATTAAAAAGAAAAAAATACATTCCTAAAGCACAATAGATGTAACTGGCCATAAAATAAATGAAATAGCTACAATCAAAGATAGGTGTCCTCAAGTATATTTGGCTCGGTTATTTCCTTTCTAATTCAAGTGAGTGTGTGGGTCTGTCTTTATATCGTACACACACACACACACACACACACACACAGAGAGAGAGAGAGAGAGAGAGAGAGAGAGAGAGAGAGAGAGAGA
>JAKJMR010010710.1:0-12102 GCA_024449315.1 Daboia siamensis | reverse complement strand
CTATATCTATATCTATATCTATATCTATATCTATATCTATATCTATACATATATGTATCTCTCTCTCTCTGATCTATCTATCATCTATCTATCTATCTATCTATCTATCTATCTATCTATCTATCTATCTATCAGATCTTTATTATGTAAGTTATCTAGGGCCATTTAGAAATATGCTTCTTGCCTTCCCTGGTACCAAAAGTTACAAAAAAAGAAATGCTTCAATTTTTTTTTACTGGAATTAGGAAAAAAAAACATACAGCGTGGTTGCCTTATGACCCACTATTTTTATTTTTTTAAAGCTTTCCTTTAGTATGCCATAAACATCTTTTGCTAGGAAGCGCCTTTTGACTTCCAGATGCAAGACTGATAAAACACAAAGCAGGTCCAGCAGGTTTTCTCACATTTATTTGCTACTTCTAATACTACTGTTGACTACTGTTACTGCAGGGTAGAAGAAATGTTTTGCAATCAGTACTGACTTAGAGGCACATACACAAAAGTGGCAGTTAAGTTTTACATCATTTACATAATTTTGGGTATTTTTCGGTCCCAAAGAATTGCAATGAATGGAGCAATTGATATCATGATTATTACCAGGGCAATTCATTCAACCTATTTCGGGTGGGGGATATAAAGCCAAAATAATCCATTATGTTTGCGCTCATACCCATCAATGGAAATTTATCCTTTTCTTTAAAAATATGGAACAGATACTTTAAACCCCTGGAGGAAATTTCATTCTTTAATGTATTTCAACCCTCAGCCTCCAAATACCCCTAAAATGGGCTAACAGTTTTGAGCCTTCCCTTTTATTTGCATATTATTCCCACTACCCACTTTATATACACTGTAATTCGGATTGGAATGTGAAAATACCTCCTTGCCTCTGCCTCTGCCTCTGCATCAGACACAGGGAACTATTTGGGATGGGGCAAGGTGGTGACACAGCGTTGTCAACTGAGGGTTACACTCAAGCTTTTTTGCTGTCTTCCATGTTTAGAATTTTTAAATAGCAAAGGAGGTGTGCTATTTTAAATGGGGCTCGAATGATCCTATTTTGGTAGAGGGTTCAAAATTGTCTCTTGCTGCTGTTTTAATGCAGAGATTTGAGAAGTTTTGGAACTATACCATATCTACATATCTGCACAAATTTATGAGGTCTGTATTCAGCCCCGTGGGCTTCCCATTCCTATTTAATTTGGCACCTTACTTACAAAGTGAGGGATGTGGTGGCTCAGTGGGTTAGGATGCTGAGCTTGTCGATCAAATGGTCGGCAGTTTGGCGGGTTGAATCCCGAGTGCCACATAACAGAGTGAGTGCCTGTTACTTGTCCCAGCTTCTGCCAATCTAGTAGTTCGAAAGCACGTAAAAATGCAAGTAGAAAAATAGGGACCACTACGGTGGGAAGATAACAGTGTTCCGTGCACCTTTGGTGTCTAGTTATGCTGGCCACATGACCACGGAGACGTCCTCGGACAAGCGCTGGCTCTTCAGCTTTGAAACGGAGATGAGCACCGGCCCCTAGAGTTGGAAACGACTAGCACGCATGTGCGGGGGAAACTTTACCTTTACCTTTACTTACAAAGTAATTAACTAGGGGCACTCACGGGAGGGTTAAAATACTTGGGTGGCAGTATGACTGCATGATTGGAGCTCTGTTCTTTTTTCATATATATCATACATGCAGCCCATGTAACAACTGCCCCCCCCAAAAAAAAGCAAAAAAAAAAGCTTGAGTTATGTGGCTGTACTCACAATCCTGTATTTTCGACTCCTCCCTTGGACACTTCTGTGATTAACAAACGAATAATCACATTGAAAAGTTTGACAGATTTGTAATTGGTTACGTAAGTTTTACAATCAAAGTCACAGTTTCAGATGAAAAGATAGGCTTGTTTATTTTGGTTTTTTTTTGTTCATTCTAATCTCAGATTTACTTAGAAAATTACATGCCCATTTATTTTGCTTCCTCATTTCTTTCTAGGAGATGATGAAAATGGTACTCAAACAGGTAAGTGGCACTCAAACAGGTAACAAGGGGAGGGAGTTCCTCAATTGTACATGTGTTTCCTACAATTGAACTCTTTAAAAGGCAGGGAAGATATAGCAGCTCCACAAGGAAGGCATTGTAAGAACAACCTCACTGAAAACAATTTAATATAGAAATCTTCCTGAATTAACACATGTGGATTCTCTCAGGTTTAACATCCGTGCTTGCTTTCCTTCTGCTCATTGTTCCTGTTTTTGGCAAGTATAAACTGCTGTTTTGTGTTAGCAAAAGACTTGTGCTCTTTTCTGCCCAACAAATGAACAACTGTCTGTCATATCTTCTTCATTAACGTGTATCTTTTGTTTCAAGAATAGGTAGATGGTGTTTTGTCCAGCCATGCAGTCATGTGTTAACCTTCAACATTTTGCAGTTTCTAAAGCTTGGAGAGGGAGAGGGAGTGGCTAGTGATGTGATCACATCATAGGGGGATTAGTGCTGAAAAAAACCCACTTCTTTGTTGTCAGGATTTGTCAGGCGGGAACAACCAGGAACACATTAATAGAGTTCAAACTAACTACTTTATTGTGTTCTGTCTATAACACAGGAATCTTCTCAATCTGGTAGCCTATTCTTGGGAACAAATAGATAAGGAAGTCTGCAAACAACTTGAGGGGAGGGTGTCTCAGAGTCATAGCACGGAAAATTAATTATTTTACTTGCACACTTTGTGAGTGTCATGAGGGGACCCCAAAATTGAGATCAGGGGTCCGTACTCCAATCCTGATATGGACTAGGTGCTGGAAAAACAGGTGGGAGAGCTGGTAAGGAAAGGGGGATTTATTAGGGGTCAAACCTGACAAAGTGGAATAAAACAACACCATCTCTTTTTAACTTGTAACATATTGTTTATTAGAATTTTTCAATAAAAACAAAAGAAAGTAAGAAAAAGAGAATTAAGAAAAAAGAAAAAGAAAAAAGAAAACGCATAATTATGCTAGTTTCTGGTGTTTACTTCTGGTTTCTGGCAAAATAAATCAGCCATTCTATGAAATAGATTTGCTTAACAACCATGGGGTTCACTTAATAACCACAGTGTTCACTTAAGGATCATAGCATTCAGTTAACAACTACCACAACATCACAAGTGTCTTGTGATGCCTTGACTTACAACAGTAATTATTATGACCATCATTCTGGACTCAATTATGGTTGTAAGTTGAGGACTTCCTGTAATGTAATCATCATCATCATTGCCCCCCAAATTGTAAATAAGTGGCACTACTCCAGCTGCCAAAAGGTTTTCCGTTCTCAAGTTATAGTTTGGTGAACAAGAAGAATTTGGGTAGCTCTCGACCTTTATTATTTTGATAATTTACAATCCAGACAGCCCTATAATTGTGAGGCCATTTTCCATTTTCTACAACTTTTAAGTTTTTTTTTTCCTCTCTGTCTCTTTTGCACACCTGCCTTTTTTGCCAGTCTGTGGTCAGATAGTGAATCAGAACCGTATTGTGGGGGGAGAAGATGCCTCTCTGAATGCTTGGCCATGGCAACCCAGCCTCCAGTATGAAAGGAAGCATGTCTGTGGAGCGACCCTCATAAGCTCTGAATGGTTACTGACGGCAGCCCATTGCTTCCCTAAGTGAGTAAGTGAGAGACTGTGTGGAATTGCACTGGCTTCAGCCATAGCTGCATAAGCAGCCATCTACTGGAAGCAAATAAAAGCAGCATATGATGTTAGATGTTATTGTGCCAGCCATGGCAGTTCCCAAAAAGGTCATCAGATGGGAGCAAAGAAGCATCTTTGCCCCCACTGATGGGCCAGGGGTCCCCGACCCCTGCAGCCCCATTGGCGAGAGAGTTTTATGGTAAGGGAGGGACTGAGGACCCCCATAAATACCTCTGCTCAGGGGCTGCTCTCTAGTCTCTCTAGTTTCTCTTTGTTCTTTCTTCTACTTGCTAGCTCATCCACGAGCTCAAACCAGGCATGGAGGCCTCCATGCCAGGGAATTCTTTCTATTTACTCTACGTTGAATAAAGCTTTAAATGATTGCATCCCTGCGTGCTGCTTTTTACTTGGAAGCTCCTTAACGAACCATCGACTTCGTGAGACCATCTCACAAATTGGTAGCAGAGGATGGTTTAAAGGCAAGGCTTCCAAGCCAGCAGCTAGAAGCAAGATGCCTGGAGGTTCCAGCAAGAACCCATTTGAGACGGATGGTAGGAGATCCCCGATTGTGACCAGGAGTCTTCAATCAAGGACGGCAGCCCTGCATCCAGCCCCTGGACCCAGCGGAGCGCCAGGGACCCCTTCGCATGCCTCCCCACAGCTGCAAGCCACAGAGGGAAGCATGGAAGGCTTACAGTCCTCCCAAGACTGCCCAGATGCATCGGAAACGGCCCGGGCCCAAGACAGCCGCTGTGTGGACCAGATGACTGAACAGGAATGCAGGGAGCTGCTCCGAACGTTCCTTGCAGCACAAAAGACGCCACAAGCCTCTCCATGGGAGTTGCCAGCGTAGGAGGCCTCTGGACACCGGGTGAGTCCTTTCCCAGCGCCCACAAGGCCCCCTAACATGGCGCCGGCCACCCTGAGTGACCCCGGGACCCCAGAGCTTTTGGCGCGAAATCTCCCGCCAAACTGTGACCTCCAGCTTCCTGTGGCAACCGGAAGCAAGATGGCGGCCCCCAGGAAACCCACATGGCCTGATATTGATAGGCCCCAGCCAAGCCTTGAGGCCCAGCAATCGGTGGCATCCAGCCGAAGCGGCACGGAAACCCCCTGGTCCTCCCCACCAGAAAGCCTCAAGGCCTATGAAAGCCTCAAAGCCTGCCCAACCGATCCTACTGCAGCAGAGATTGGAGCAACTATCCGGACCCTGGTTGCAGCCCTGGAGGCCAAGACAACCGAGGCCTCGACATCGGGGGTAGCCAGCCTCCCTCGCCACCCCCGGGGGCCTCCAGGAGGAGCTCCACGGCCCCCAATCCTTTCCCCGGGGCCTAACTGCCGGGAGGGGTCCGGCATGGAGCCTCCCAGCTACGTCCTGCAACCCCAGAGGGCCCCCAGTGAACCCCCGGGCCCTCCGGCCTACCTCTCGCCACCGCCCAGACGCCCTGCTTGCCAGATGGCCTTCGGGGGGGCTCCGGAAGAGGCCCCCTCCTCCAGCACCGTCTTCAGCCAGGGTCTTCAGGGCCAGCGATGGGCTCCTCTGAGCAATCCGGGCAATCCATTTGCCACCCAGCCCCCATCCTGCGATCTGCGCCCCCCGGGCAGTGTCCCAGCGCCGGGGGGGCTTCAGGAGGAATCTTCGGGGCTGCTGCGGCCTTGCACACCTGGGCCAGACCCTCCCCCTGCCTCATGGGCTCAATTGAATCCTGAGCATGCCCAGTCGGAGCCATCCCCAAATCAGAGAAAAATACCACCATCTGCCAGCAGAGGGGTCCCTCTTCCATTCAGTTCAATGGAAAGTTCAAAGATCTATAACAATGCATTTAGAGCTATGAAAGATTCTCCTCCATCGGCCCCTGCACTCTTAAATAAATTTGAAAAACTGCAACTTGGGGGGGAGAATTTCAGAAGATGGAGTAAGGAAGTGCAGATGTATCTATTAGACCAAGGGACTCTAGAGATGATTCTAGACCCCCCACCTCTTCCCTGGGGACCCCAAGAAGAGTGGTATCATAGGAAAGCATACACCACTCTGCTGAGTTCACTGGATATTAACTTGTACTCCAGCATTCCAGATGGGCTCACAGCTAGTGAAGTTTGGCGGTTATTATACAATTTATTCAACAGCGACACCATCGGTTCGATCACCAGACTCACAGCTGAGTTTTATACAACCAAACTCAAGTTCGGGTGTCAGCTGGGCCTAGACAGGGGCCTAGTGTTGAGACACGCTAAGAGGCCCCTGATACATTTTTTAGCCGGTTGTTTTAAAAGGTTAGGGAGGGGGAGGGATAATAGACTGGGGAGGGAATCATTAACCGGCGCTCAGCCTGGGACTGTTAGGGATCCCAACGAAACGGGGTTGGGGGAGGTGGTTGCTGGTTCTGTGAATGTTGGGGTGGGGCTTCAAATCCCCACGACGATAGGGAATGGCAACAGGTGGTTGCACGGAGGGCCATATCAACATCTGGGATCGCGCCCCCGCTGTCTACGTGCGGTGGCGCGCTCCGACCCTCCGGTTAGCACCCTTTTGCCCGGGGATGAGGGTGATCAGGCCCCTGAGCTTAGGCTGGTTTATTTTAACGCCAGATCCGTCGTCAATAAGGCTCCCCTCATTCAGGAATTGATTGAGGAGGAATGTGCGGATCTGGCGTGCATTACGGAGACTTGGTTGGGCTCGGAGGGAGGGGTTCCTCTGACTGAGTTATGCCCTCCAGGTTTCCGTGTGCTACACCAGCCACGGGCTCAGGGTAGGGGCGGTGGGGTGGCAGTGGTTATCCGGGAGACTTTATGTCCGCGGGAGACCACCATTGTCCAAACGGCCGGGAGTGAATCCCTCCTCCTGAGATGTGGTTCTCGGGTTCAGTTGGGCTTGTTGCTCACATACCTGGCGCCCAGCTGTGTGGCAACAGCCCTGCCCGAGCTGCTCGATACTCTCTCAGGGTTGGAGGTGGAGTTCCCCAGGCTTATAGTTCTGGGTGACTTCAACCTGCCTTCACTGGGAGGGTCGTCTGAGTTGGCTCGGGAGTTCATGGCCTCCATGACGACCATGGGCCTGACCCAAGTTATTGAGGGCCCGACTCATGTGGGGGATCATACTCTCGACCTGGTGTTCCTGTCTGGACAGTGGTTGGATGATCTGGGAGGGGGTTCACCAACCATTGTTCCCCTGTCATGGTCAGATCATTATCTCCTGCGGCTGGTCTTCCGTTACGCCACCCCCCGCCGCTGGGCTGCGGAACCAACCAGGTGGTTCCGCCCCAGGCGCCTAATGGACCCGGAACGGTTCCAGATGGCGCTTGGGTCTATACCCATCGCCCTTACCCACAGCCCAGTCGATGCCCTGGTGGATGCCTGGGAAAGGGCGGCCTCCGGGGCACTTGACTGTGTTGTACCCTTGCGACCTCTGACCCGGTGCAGATCCCGTTGGGCTCCATGGTTCTCTGCGGAGCTCCGGGAGATGAAGCGTCGGAGACGGGGCCTAGAGAGCGGTTGGAGGTCCAGCCGATCCGAATCTGACCGATTGCAGTTAAGATCCTTCATAAGGTCTTATCTTGCAGCGATAAGGACGGCGAAGTCTAATTACTTCGCTGCCCTCATCGCGTCCGCAGATAATCGCCCGGCCGCCCTGTTTAGGGTGACTCGCTCCCTTCTTAACCAGGAGGTGAGGGAGGATCCCTTACAGGGACGAGCCGAGGAGTTTAGTCATCATCTTGCGGACAAAATCGCTCAGATCCGGACCGGTCTGGACTCTGACTGGGCAGAATCTGACGTGGAGGAATCGGACGGTCTTGAGCATGTTATCTGGACTGAGTTCGATCCTGTTTCCCCTGATGATGTGGACAGGATCATGGGGAGGTTGAGCACCACCACTTGTTTATTGGATCCGTGCCCCTCCTGGCTAGTTTATGCGGCCCGGGAGGAGACACGAGGCTGGTTCCAGGCAGTAATAGCTGCTTCTTTGGAGGAGGGTGTCTTCCCTGCCGCTTTGAAGGAGGCGGTGGTGAGACCCCTCCTCAAAAAGCCTGCCCTGGACCCGGCTGTCTTAAATAACTATCGTCCAGTCTCCAACCTTCGCTTTCTGGCGAAGGTTGTTGAGAGTGTGGTGGCGCATCAACTCCCTCTGTTCCTGGAGGAAACTGATTATCTGGACCCGTACCAATCGGGCTTCAGGCCCGGATACACCACGGAGACGGCATTGGTCGCGCTGGTGAATGATCTCTGGAGGGCTCGGGACAGGGGTTGTTCCTCTGTCCTAGTCCTATTAGATCTCTCAGCGGCTTTTGATACCATCGACCATGGTATCCTACTGCGGCGTCTCAGGGGGTTGGGAGTGGGAGGCACCGTTTTACGGTGGTTCTCCTCCTATCTCCTGGGCCGTTCGCAGTCGGTGTTGACGGGAGGGCAGAGATCCGCCCCGAGGCCTCTCATTTGTGGAGTCCCTCAGGGGTCGGTTCTCTCGCCTCTCCTGTTCAACATCTATATGAAGCCGCTGGGCGAGATCATTCGTGGTTTCGGGGTGGGGTATCATCAGTACGCTGATGATACCCAACTTTTTCTTTCCACCCCGAACCAACCCAGCGATGCCCTCTCCGTGATGTCCCGTTGTCTGGAGGCGGTCCAGGTCTGGATGGGGAGAAACAGGCTTCGTCTCAATCCCGCCAAGACTGAGTGGCTGTGCATATCGGCATCTCGGGTTAACCAAATTATTCCATCTCTAACGATGGGGGGTGAGGTGTTACCCCCCGTTGATAGGGCTCGCAACTTGGGCGTCCTCCTGGATTCACGACTCAATTTTGAAGATCATATAGGAGCCGTGACCAGGGGGGCTTTTGCCCAGGTTCGCCTGGTGCGCCAGTTGCGACCCTATCTGGACCGAGATGCCCTACGCACAGTCACTCATGCGCTCGTGACCTCCCGTTTAGATTACTGCAACGCTCTCTACATGGGGCTGCCCTTGAGGACCACTCGGAGGCTTCAGCTGGTGCAGAATGCGGCCGCGCGAGTTGTGATGGGGGTTTCCCGATACTCCCATGTAACACCTCTACTCCGCGAGCTGCATTGGCTTCCGGTTGCCCTCCGGGTGAGATTCAAGGTGCTGGTGATGACCTATAAAGCCCTAAATGGCTTGGGTCCGGGATATCTGAGGGAACACCTGCTGCCGGCATCAAGCTCCCTTCGTCCAGTGCGGTCCCACAGGGAGGGTCTTCTCAGGGTGCCGCCGGTGAGAGATTGCCGGCGGATGACACCCAGGGGTAGGGCCTTCTCTGTGGGTGCGCCTGCCCTTTGGAACCAGCTGCCGGTGGAGTTGAGGACTGCCCCCGACCTCCGTTCATTTCGTCGGGACCTGAAGACCTGGCTCTTCGAGCTCTCTGCCCCAGGCTGAGAATTTTTAATTTTAATTTAGTCCAATTGGGTTTTTTTAATTAATACAGGGATTATTATAATTTATTTTAATTTGTTTTTAACTTTTATATTTGTGTTTTTAATTACCCTGTAAACCGCCCTGAGTCCTTCGGGAAAGGGCGGTATATAAATGTAATAAAATAAATAAATAAATAAATAAATAGTATGCCTGAACACCTAGGAAAATTGAAGACGCTTAGGGGAGAACTGATGTTCAGAGACTACCCTGTAACTGATGTGAACATGGTCGCTGTCATTCTGACTTCCCTGGACATAAGTTGGAGCAATTTCATTGTTTCACTGGAGGGGACAATGAAGGAAGCCATGACTCTGTCCTACCTCACAGGGAGGCTGATTGAGGAAGACAGGAGGCAGAGGGATGCAGGAGAATACGCCAAAGCCACCATACAGCGAGCCAGCAGGAGGCACCACAGCTCAGAGCAGGTTAATGCTCTACTTAAGTGTTTCATCTGTGGCTCTGAGGGGCATCTGAAGAAAGACTGCCCCCATCACCAGCAAGGCCCCAAGCGTGGTCCCAATCAAGGAAGGGGCAAGGGGCAAGGAAGGGGGCGTGGTGGGGGCAAAGGCAGTGCCAAGGGCAATTCCGTGCATACTTGTGCTCTCAACCCCACCACAAAAGCTGATACCCCCACTGACTTATGGTTACTGGACTCTGGAGCTTCATCTCACATAACCAATATGAAACAAGGGTTTAAAAGGTTAAAGAAAATTAACTCATCTGTCAAGGTGGCCAATGGCGATAAGGCTTTGGTTGTTGGGGAGGGCACTGTTTCTGTACCCGGGCTGGGAAATGTTGATGGGGTTTTACATGCTCCCTCCATTGCCAACAACCTGTTAAGCATCATCAAATTATGTGACGATGACAAGGTGCAAGTCTTATTTCGCAAAGGGGGAGGTCATGTCACCCGGAACCAGAGGGTCATTGGAAGTATTGCCATCATAAATGGTCTGCCATACTTCTCCCCTGAGAACCCAGCCACAGAGGACAATCCACCGGGTGCCACCTCAGAAGGGGCCTGCGCACGGAAAGAGAGAAAGCCCCCACAGCCAGCCCCAAGGCTGTCTAATGAGCGCAAGGCCGAAGCGGTTGCACCCAAGCCACCTCAGCCAGCCCCACAGCTTTCCAAGGGCAGTGCGGACAAGAAACCCGAACCTCAGCAGGCACCTAAAGCACCGCTCAAGGTAACCAGAGCCAAGAGGGTGTCAGTGGGGAAGCCGCTCCACGATAAGTGTGCCCATCTCCTACACCGAAGATTAGGTCATGCGAGCTTCCCTGTGGTTAAAAAGATGGGAGAGTTTGCTGAGGGAGTCCAGCTCAAGGATTGTGAGGTGTTCCTGGACTGTGCCATCTGTAAGAGCACAAAGAGGAAGGTGGCCCCCATCCCTAAGGTGTCACTACGTAAGGCCCAATACCCGTACCAACTAGTACATGTTGATCTGGTTGGGCCATTCACACCATCCCTAGGGAAAAGACAGTATTTTCTCACTGCCGTTGACGATTTTTCACGGTACAGCCACGTGTATACCCTCACAGAAAAATCCGAAGCTTTTGATGCCATAAAATCACTGTACAACCTTGTAGAGACCCAATATAAGACCAAGATCGCTCAACTCCAGAGCGACCGCGGGTCTGAGTTCATGTCCCGGAAATTTCAGGACTGGGTAAAGCGTAAGGGCATCCGACATTTTCTTACAGTGCCCTTCACCCCTGCCCAGAACGGCGTGGCAGAGAAAAGAAATGGAATCCTGCAAACTATGATGCGTAGTCTGATTGCAGACGCTGGGGTCGCAGAATCATACTGGGCAGAGGCAGTACACTATGCCAATTACACCTTAAACCGCACCTGGAGCAGTGTTGTGGACCAGACCCCATATTTTCTGGTCCATGGTAGGAAACCAAGTCTGGGACACTTGCGTGTGTTTGGCTCCTACGCTTGGGTGCACATCCCCAAGCAGCTGCGGAAGAAGGGGAGGTCCGTCTCCCAGAGACTAAGGTTCTTGGGCTATGCTCCTGGCTCCAAGGCCTACCGTTTCCTGGGAGAAGGGGGCAGGACTGTGATTTCCCAATCTGCCTCCTTCGAAGAGGACTCCAATTGGACTCAGATCCACTCAAATGATCTGAGCCCATATGTCAACAAGGACACACCAACCACGACATCACCTGAGACGACCACATACCCTGCCACCGACGAGAGCGAGAAACAAGACGAAGATGTCATCCTACCTGGTTCAGGTGGGGAGGATGAGCCATCCAGTCCCGAGGCGACGCCTCAGAGACCGGCGATACCCAGCACCTGGGACCGAGGGTCTTCACATCCCAGTCGTGAAATGCCAGCTAACAAGGAACCCGCGGAACAAAAAGGCGGTGAGTGGCAGGAGGTCAGGAGATCAAAGCGGTCCAACAAAGGAATCCCGCCAAAGAGAATCGACATTGGGCACATCGCGTCAGTCAACAGCGTTGTGGTCACCCCAAAGTCTTTCTCTGACATCCAGGAGCTGCCCATTGAAGAACAGGAGAAATGGCAGCTCGCGATGGAGCAGGAGATGGCGAGCCTGAGAAAGCTCAAGGTCTTCACCCCCCAGCAACCACCAAAGGAGAGGAAAGTCATTGGCACAAGGTGGGTTTTCAAGGCTAAACCACTTGCCAATGGCCTCTACCTGTATAAGGCCCGTTTGGTAGCTCAGGGGTTCGCCCAGCGCTACATGGAGGACTACGCAGAGACCTATTCTCCAACCGTCCGAGCAGAGAGCGTCAAGGCCGCCCTTGTAACTGCAGCCACTCTGGGGGAGGAAGTCTTCCAGTTCGACATCCAGACGACTTACCTCCATGCCAACTTGGACCGGCAGATCTACGTAAGGGCCCCTCCTGGCTACCAGCAGGAAGGGGGAAACACATGGCTACTTCAAAAAGGGTTATATGGCCTCAAGCAGTCGGGGAAACTATGGTACGACTGCCTTAGAAAAGGTTTAGAACGAGTTGGTTTCAGTGCATCCCATGCAGATGAATGTGTT
>JAKJMR010010698.1:5557-22936 GCA_024449315.1 Daboia siamensis | reverse complement strand
TCAATGGAACCGCATCTACATGGAAGGAAGTGTGTAGTGGGGTGCCCAGGGGCTCTGTTCTGGGCCCAGTGCTCTTCAATATCTTCATTAATGATTTGGATGAGGAGATAGATGGGGAACTCATCAAATTTTCAGATGACACCAAGCTGGCAGGAATAGCCAATACTCCAGAAGATAGGCTTAAGATACAGAAGGATCTGGACTGACTTGAACACTGGGCACTATCTAACAAAATGAAATTCAATGGTGAAAAAAGTAAGGTTCTGCATTTAGGGAGGAAAAATCAAATGCACAGGTATAGTATAGGTGGTACCTTGCTCAATAGCAGTAACTGTGAGAGGGATCTCGGAGTCTTAGTAGACAATCACTTCAATATGAGCCAGCAGTGTGCTGCAGCTGCCAAAAAAGCCAACACAGTGCTAGGCTGCATTAACAGAGGGATAGAATCAAGATCAAGTGAAGTACTAATACATGCTTTGGTAAGGCCACACCTGGAATACTGCATCCAGTTTTGGTCACCACGATGTAAAAAAGATGTCGAGACTCTAGAAAGGGTACAGAGAAGAGCAACAAAGATGATTAGGGGACTGGAGGCCAAAACATATAGGGAACGGTTGCTGGAATTGGGTATGTGTAGTTTAACGAAGAGAAGAGTGAGGGGTGACATGATAGCAGTGTTCCAATATCTCAGGGGCTGCCACAAAGAAGAGGGAGTCAAGCTATTCTCCAAAGCACCTGAAAGCAGGAGAAGAAGCAACGGATGGAAACTAGTCAAGGAGAGAAGCAACCTAGAACTAAGGAGAAACTTCCTGACAGTTAGAACAATTAACCAGTGGAACAACCTGCCTCCAGAGGTGGTTGTTAAAAGAGCTGGAAGCTTTTAAGAAGAGACTGGACAGCCATTTGTCTGAAATGGTATAAGGTTTCCTGCCTGAGCAGGGGGTTGGACTAGATGACCTCCAAGGTCCCTTCCAACTTTATTATTATTATTATTATTATCATCTATACCAACCTATACCATCTGCTGCCTCCCTAGAGGTGAGAGATCTAGGGAGGTATGCCTTATTTTGGTTGGTATTTGTCCGTTCCAGGATAGATTCTGGCCCTCTGTGAGAGGGAGGTACCCGTTCTACTTTGGACGTTACCTGAAAGGTACCCAGCTCAGTGGCAGAGAGCTGGGGATTGGACACTTTTGACCTTTCTAGTTCCATCTCCCAGATTGATTGACTATGGGACTGCCTGACTGGACCTACCCGGACAATGGTCTATCTATCCTATTCCAGCACAGATTTACTTGCGCTCAGGGGTGCCCCCCCTTCCTGGGCGCATCCCGCCTTTCTTTCTACGGTTCCTCTTGATGACGGGCCCAATTATTGGGACCCCGAGAGATGGTTGGGCAGGGACAGGAGCCTCTATCGTAAATTTAATAAGAGGCCCCTGGTGCGCTTTTTAGCAAGATTTTTTGCGGGGTTAGGGAGGGGGGAGGGTTTACAGGTTCAGTTGGAAACTGGGGGGGTTTCACCAACCGTTTCTCAGACCAGGCCTGGGATTGATCACGCTGTGGTGGGGCTGGGGTTGGGGGCCTATGGGGCCCTGGAGCAGGGTGTGGGATTGCCCATTCCCATGACGGTAGGGAATGGCCGCAGGTGTCTGAACAGAGGGCCGTTCCAATATCCGGGAGTGCGTCCCCGCTGTCTTCAAGCGGTGGTGCGCTCCGACCCTCTGATTTCGGCCCATGGTACCGGGACCGAGGATGAGCAGCCACCTCAGCTCAGGCTCGTGTATTTTAATGCCAGGTCCATAATGAATAAGGCTCCTCTCATTCGTGAGTTGATTGAGGAGGAGCAAGCGGACCTGGCTTGCATTACGGAGACCTGGTTGGGCCCAGAGGGCGGTGTCCCCCTGACTGATCTTTGCCCATCAGGCTTCCGGGTGCTGCACCAGCCTCGGGCCCAGGGTAGGGGCGGTGGAGTGGCAGTAGTTTCTAGGGAGACCTTATGTCTGCGGGAGGCCACCATGGTCCAGATAGTCGGGTGTGAGTCCCTCCTCCTGAAATGTGGCCCTAGAGCTCAGTTGGGCTTGCTGCTGGTGTACGTTTTGCTTAGTCGCGTAGCAGCAGCCCTGCCTGAGCTTCTCGATATCCTCTCAGGGTTGGTGGTTGAGTTCCCCAAACTTATGGTTTTGGGTGAGTTCAACCTACCATCCCTGGGGGGATCATCTGAGTTAGCTCGGGAGTTCATGGCTTCCATGACGGCCATGGACCTGAAGCAGGTTATTCAGGGCCCGACTCATGGGGGGTGGGCACACGCTCGATTTGGTTTTTCTATCTGGACGGTGGTTAGATGAACTGGGTGGGGGTTCTCCAATTATTATACCCCTGTCATGGACCGATCATCATCTCCTGCGGTTGGTCTTCCGTTTGGCCACTCCCCGTCATGGGGTTGTTGAGCCAATCAGATGGTTCCACCCTAGGTGCCTGATGGACCCTGAGCAGTTCCAGGCGGCGCTTTGGCCCCCACCTGCCTCCTTTGTGCACAGCTCGGCCGATGCCCTTGTGGAAGCCTGGGAACGGGCGGCCACAGAGGCTCTAGACCGAGTTGTACCCATGCGGCCCTTGACCTGTCGCAGATCCCAGTGGGCTCCATGGTTTTCCATGGAGCTCCGGGAGATGAAGCGTCGGAGACGGGGCCTAGAGAGCTGTTGGAGGTCCAGCCGATCCGAAGCCGACCGGTTATGACTAAGGTCATTTACGAGAACTTATCTCATGGCGATGAGGGTGGCAAGGTCTAACCACTTTGCCACCCTCATCGCGTCTGCAGATAATCGCCCGGCCGCCCTGTTTAGTGTAACTCGCTCCCTCCTTAATCAGGGGGTGAGGGAGGAGCCCTTGCAGGGTCGTGCCGAGGAGTTTAGTCGATATCTGTCGGACAAAATCGCTCGGATCCGGACCGGTCTGGACTCTGACTGGGCAGAGTCTGACGATCAGGACGCGGGCGGTCTTGTCAATATTACCTGGGAGGAGTTCGATCCTGTTTCTCCTGAAGACGTGGACAGGATCATGGGGAAGCTGAGCTCCACCACGTGTTTGTTGGACCCGTGTCCCTCCTGGCTGATTTATGCGGCCCGGGATGGGACATGAGGCTGGCTCCAGGCAGTGATAACTGCTTCTTTGAGTGAGGGCAGTTTTCCCGCCGCCTTGAAGGAGGCGGTGGTGAGACCCCTCCTCAAGAAGCCTGCCTTGGACCCAGAAATATTAAACAACCTTCGTCCGGTCTCCAACCTTCGCTTTCCTGCGAAGGTTGTTGAGAGCGTGGTGGCGCAGCAGCTCCCTTTGTTCTTGGATGAAGCTGATTATCTAGACCCGTACCAAACGGGCTTCAGGCCCGGGTACAGCACGGAGACGGCATTGGTCGCGCTGGTGAATAATCTCTGGTGGGCTCGGGACTGGGGTTGTTCCTCTGTTCTAGTCCTTTTAGACCTCTCAGCGGCTTTTGATACCATCGACCATGGTATCTTGCTGCGACGTCTCAGGGGGTTGGGAGTGGGAGGCACAGTTTTTCAGTGGTTCTCCTCCTACCTTCTGGGTCGTTTGCAGTCGGTGTTGGCAGGGGGGCAGAGGTCAACCTTGAGGCCTCTCATTTGTGGAGTTCCTCAGGGATCGGTCCTCTCGCCTCTTCTGTTCAACATCTATATGAAGCCGCTGGGTGAGATCATTCGTGGTTTTGGAGTTGGGTATCATCAGTACGCTGATGATACCCAGCTTTTTATTTCGACCCCAAACCACCCCAGTGATGCCTTCGACGTGATGTCCCATTGCCTGGAGGCGGTCGGGGTCTGGATGGGGAGGAACAGGCTTCGTCTCAACCCCGACAAGACTGAGTGGCTGTTCGTGCCGGCATCCCGGGAAATTCAGATTACTCCATCTCTTGTCATGGGGGGTGAGTCATTACCCCCCGTAGATAGGGCGCGCAACTTGGGGGTCCTCCTAGACTCACAGCTCTCCTTAGAAGAGCATATCGGAGCTGTGACTAGGGGGGCCTTTGACCAGGTTCGCCTGGTGCGCCAGTTGCGGCCCTATCTGGACCGGGATGCCTTGCGTACAGTCACTCATGCGCTCGTGACCTCTTGTCTGGACTACTGTAATGCTCCCTACATGGGGCTGCCCTTGAAGACCACTCAGAGGCTCCAACTGGTGCAGAATGCAGCCGCGCGAGTTGTGTTGGGAGTTCCCCGATACTCCCATGTTACACCTCTGCTCCGCGAGCTGCATTGGCTGCCGGTTGCCCTCCGGGTGAGATTCAAGGTGTTGGTAATGACTTACAAAGCCCTACATGGCATGGGTCCGGATTACCTATGGCAACACCTGCGGCCGGCGTCAACTTCCCTCCGTCCAGTGCGCTCCCACAGAGAGGGCCTCCTCAGGATGCCTCCGATCAAAGAATGTCGATTGGTGGCCCCTAGGGGGAGGGCATTCTCTGTGGGCGCGCCAGACCTGTGGAACTGCTTGCCGGTCGAGCTCCGGATGGCCCCTGACCTTTGCTCCTTCCGGCGAGATCTAAAAACTTATTTATTTGAGCAATCTGGCCTGGTTTGATGGGTTAAGGGATGGGGTTTTAACACGGTTTTAACTACTGTTTATACTGGGCATAATATTTAATTGTTTTTTAACTTTTGTATTTCATTTTTGATATTTATTGCCCTGTTCACCGCCCTGAGTCCTTTGGGAGAAGGGCGGTATACAAATTTAATAAATCATCATCATCATCATCATCATCATCTCGGGTTAACCAGTCCATTCCACCTTTAATGATGGGGGGGGTGAGGTGTTACCCCCGTTGATAGGGCTCGCAACTTGGGCGTCCTCCTGGATTCACGGCTCAATTTTGAAGATCATATAGGAGCTGTGACCAGGGGGGCTTTTGCCCAGGTTCGCCTGGTGCGCCAGTTGCAGCCCTATCTGGACCAAGATGCCCTACGCACAGTCACTCATGCGCTCGTGACCTCCCGGTTGGACTACTGCAACGCTCTCTACATGGGGCTGCCCTTGAGGACCACTCGGAGGCTTCAGCTGGTGCAGAATGCAGCCGCGCGAGTTGTGATGGGGGTTTCCCGATACTCCCATATAACACCTCTGCTCCGCGAGTTGCATTGGCTTCCGGTTGCCCTCCGGGTGAGATTCAAGGTGCTGGTGATGATCTATAAAGCCCTAAATGGCTTGGGTCTGGGATATCTGAGGGAACACCTGCTGCTGGCATCAAGCTCCCTTCGTCCTGTGCACTCCCACTGGGAGGGCCTTCTCAGGGTGCCGCTGGCAAAAGATTGTCGGCGGGTAACACCCATGGGGAGGGCCTTCTCTGTGGGTGCGCCTGCCCTTTGGAACCAGCTGCCCGTAGAGCTCAGGACTGCACCTGACCTTCGTTCATTCCGCCGGGACCTGAAAACCTGGCTCTTTGAGCTTTCCAGCCAGTACTGAGAATTTTAATTTTAATTTTATTTTAATTGGGTTTTAATTGGAGTTTAACAGGGTTTTTATACTTTATTCAAGGACTAAATTTAATTATTTTAATTGTTCTTAACTTTTGTAATTTGTATTGTTATTTTAAATACCTTGTGAACCGCCCTGAGTCCTACGGGAGAAGGGCGGTATATAAGTTCAATAAACATAAACATAAACATAAACGTAATCCCACGGTCATTGAACCAGGTTTTGGTGCTTTTGGCAGTGTGGGCAGGTGCCAAGTCCTGCTGGAAAATGAAGTCAGCATCCCCATAAAGCTCGTCTGCGGAAGGAAGCATGAAGTGCTCCAAAATCTCCTGGTAGTTGGCTGCGTTGACCTTGGACTTAATGAAGCACAGTGGACCAACACCAGCAGATGACATGGGTCCCCAAATCAACACAGACTGTGGAAACTTCACACTGGACTTCAAGCATCTTGCAGTGTGTGCCTCTCCATTCTTCCTCCAGATTCTGGGTCCTTGGTTTCCAAATGAGATGCAAAAGTTGGACTTTGGACCACTGAGCAACAGACCAGGTCTGTTTTTCTTTAGCCCAGGTAAGACACTTCTGACGTTGTTTGTTGTTCAGGAGTGGCTTGACAAGAGGAATACGACATTTGAAGCCCATGTCCAGATTCCGTCTGTGTGTGGTGGGTCTTGATGCACTGACTCCAGCCTCAGTCCACTCCTTGTGAAAGTCCCCAACACTTTTGAATAGCCTTTTCCTGACAATCCTCTCCAGGCTGCAGTCACCTCTGCTGCTTGTGCACCTTTTTCTTCCACACTTTTCCCTTCCACATAACTTTCTATTAATGTGCTTTGATACAGCACTTGGGGAACATCCAACTTCTTTTGCAATTACCTTTTGAGGCTTTCCCTCCTTATGGAGAGTGTCAATGATGGTTTTCTGCACAACTGTCAGCTCAGCAGTCTTCCCCATGATTGTGATTCCTACTGAACCAGACTGAGAGACCATTTAAAGGCTCAGGAACCTTTTGCAGGTGTTATGGCTTAATTAGCTGATTAGAGTGGGACATTTTAAGCCTAGAATATTGCACCTTTTCACAATATTCTAATTTTCCGAGATTGTGGATTTGGGGTTTTCATGAGCTGTACGCCATAATCATCACAATTATGACAAATCACGGTTTGAACTATCTTGCTTTGTGTGTAATGAGTCTATCTCATATATTAGTTTCCCCTTTTAAGTTGCATTACTGAAATAAATGAACTTTTGCACGATATTCTAATTTTTCGAGTTTTACCTGTACATATATTGTTCATTTTAGTGCATTCTTATGTTATACAAATTTATTCTATTTAACATCTTCACTAATTATTGAGAAAATATCTTTTGTTGTATCCTTCCAAATTCTGTAATATAAGTCAATTCTAATAGCTAACTTTCCTTTCCTTTAAAGGTCTAAAAGTTAAGTATAAAATCAATGTGTATCTTTTAAAGATTCCCCTTAGCCCATTAAAAAAATTATTTTAGCTCTATCATTACAACAAATATATTCTATTTAACATCTTAGTAGTTCATCCATTTTTAAAATAATATCTTTTATTATATCATTGCAAATTCTATAATTCAAAGTTATGTTCTGATAGCTAATCTATTTCATTATATAGCAATTATCATATCTGAAATACATACATATGCTATTTGTCATCCTTACTATTCATCTATAGTTAAGAAAGTATGTTTTATTATTTATAGCTAATTTTCATTCCCTTAAAAATCTAGATCCTAAATATAGACTCAGTTTATATCTTTTAACAGTTGAGAGAAAAATGTAAGCTTTATTATTGCAAGTCCTAACACTTACAACCGAAAAAGAGGAAAAATTCATTTAAATCTAATTCTAGCTTTCTTTTTGTGCCAGGCAGGCTTCCATATCATTGCCTTTAGCTTCTCAAATGTGTCTCCCTTTCTTCCTACACACATTGTTTGAATCTGGGGAGACCATCCAGTTATCAATTTTTCATAGAGAGCGACCCCTTTGTAGTCATTAAATTTTCGTTCCAGTAAATCCAGTCTCCATGTTTGGCATGGTGCAGTTGTTCTTAGTTCACTCTGGTCTTCTTCTTCTTTCAAATCCATATGGCTTAGGTAAGAGGACATGTCTGGTGTTGTAATTATTGTTTGGTTGGTTGAAGTCTTGGTATACTGTATTTGAAGGCTTTTGGCATCCACCATCTTAGTATTGCTTTCTTCAGCTTCTGTTGCTTGTTTGATTGTACGTTTTATAGTTGAAATCAAAGTTTGGGCATCAAGGCTCTCAGTAGATTGTACTTGTTGTACTTTAAAGTCCCCTGTTTTATTGTTAAGTTCCTCATCCTCTGTTCGTTTTTGGATTGTCAGTTCATCAGTTGAAGTAAGAGTCTCATTTGATGAGTTTCTACTATCAAATTTGTCTTTAAGTCTGGCTTTTATTTCTGCAGTCATTGCCAAAATTGTATCAAGTATGAGTTTATAGTCAAGT
This sequence comes from Daboia siamensis, assembly GCA_024449315.1. Lineage (NCBI taxonomy): Eukaryota > Metazoa > Chordata > Lepidosauria > Squamata > Viperidae > Daboia > Daboia siamensis. The sequence continues at coordinate 14,954 of JAKJMR010010698.1, read as the reverse complement.
GGTGGGATATATTCTTCCATTTCTAATATTTTACAGCTAGGGCTTTAGTGGAGGCTATTTTAATAAAAGACAATAAATGTCCACCTCCACTATTCCTAAAGGTTGTTTTCAGTGCCAGGCATTCCCAATTTTTATCTTTAAAGATAATGTCAAGGACAAATCTGTTAGAGCCAGGTCTCAGAGTAAAAAAAAAAAGGTTTACTTGCTATACCAGGTTTCACCACAGCATGTCCTCAATAGCATATACAATCCTTTTACAGAGTAATATAAGTCTTTTATCCAATTAATTCATTTTTAGTAGTAAATAGGGTAGTAGGTCCCTGTAAAAATAGACAATAAAAACTTTTTAGTGGCCCAAAAATTTCAGAGGTACAGATAGAGTTGCTTAGTTATTTAGCTTAGTCATTTGATTTCTTTTGAGGCTTTAAGGTTGTAAATCCCCAAGTAATGTTGTTGTTAGCTACAAAGTTGTGTCTGAACCATCGCGACCCTATGGACCATGTTCCTCCAGCTCTTCCTGTCTTCCTCAGTCTTCCTCAGCCTTTTTTATGGTCCAACTTTCACTGCCATACATTGCAACTGGGAAGACTATAGCCTTGACTATACACACTTTTGTTGACAGGGTGATGTCTCTGCTTTTTAGTGTGCTGTCTAGATTTGCCATGGCTTTCCTCCCTAGGAGCAAGCGTCTTTTAATTTCTTGGCTACAGTCCCCATCTGCAGTGATCTTGGAGCCCAGGAAAATAAAATCTGTCACTACCTCCATTTCTTCCCCATCTATTTGCCAGGAATTGAGAGGGTCGTATGCCATGATCTTGGTTTTCTTAATGTTAAGTTTCAACCCAAGTTTTGCACTCTCCTTCTTCACCCACAACAAGAGGCTCTTTAGTTCTTCTTCACTTTCTGCCATTAGAGTGGTATCATCTGCATATCTTAGGTTGTTGATACTTCTTCCGGCAATCTTAATTCCATCTTTTGATTCATCTAGCCCTGCCTTTCTCATGATGTGCTCTGCATATAAGTTAAACAGGCAGGGCGACAGTATACAGCCTTGCCGGACTCCTTTCCCAATTTTGAACCAATCAGTGGTTCCATGTCCAGTTCTCACTGTTGCTTCTTGGCCCACATATAGGTTTCTCAAGAGACAAATAAGATGGTCTGGTATGCCCATCTCTTTAAGAACTTGCCACAGTTTGTTATGATCCACACAATCAAAGGCTTTAGCATAGTCAATGAAGCAGAAGTAAATGTTTTTCTGGAACTCTCTAGCTTTCTCCATGATCCAGCGTATGTTGGCAATTTGATCTCTAGTTCCACTGCCTCTTCAAAATCCTGCCTGTACTTCTGGTAGTTCTCGATCCACATACTGCTGGAGTCTAGCTTGTAGGATTTTAAGCATAACTTTACTAGAATGAGAAATGAGTGCAATGGTGCGATAGTTTGAACATTCTTTGGCACTGCCTTTCTTTGGAATTGGAATGTAAACTGATCTTTTCCAATCCTGTGGCCACTGTTGATTTTTTCCAAATTTGCTGGCAAATTGAGTGTAGCACTTTTACTGCATCATCTTTTAAGATTTTGAATAGCTCAGCTGGAATACTGTCACCTCCGCTAGCTTTGTTGTTGCTCAGCTTTTCTAAGGCCCACTTCACTTCACATTCTAGGATGTCTGCCTCAAGATCAGTGACCACCTCATCGTGATTATCAGGGACGTTAAGCTCATTCTTGTATAGTTCTTCTGTGTAATTTTGCCACCTCTTCTTAATCTCTTCTGCCTCTGTTAGGTCGCTGCCATTTTGGTCCTTTATCATGCCCATTTTTGCATGAAACTTTCCTTTCATCTCTCCAATTTTCTTGAAAAGATCTCTGGTCCTCCCTATTCTATTGTTTTCTTCTATTTCTTTGCACTGTACATTTAAGAAGGCATTCTTATCTCTTCTAGCTATTCTTTGGAATTCTGCATTTAATTGGGCATATCTTTCTTTTTCTCCCTTGCCTTTCCCTTCCCTCCTTTCCTCAGCTATTTGCAAAGCTTCCTCAGACAGCCATTTTGCTTTCTTGCATTTCTTTTTCTTTGGGATGGTTTTGTTTGCTACCTGTTGTACAATGTCGCGAACCTCTGTCCATAGTTCTTCAGGCACTCTGTCTATCAGATCTAATTCCTTAAATCTATTTGTCACCTCTACTGTATATTCAACAGGGATATGATTTAATTCATACCTGACTGGCCTAGCGCTTTTCCCTACTTTCTTTAATTTAAGCCTAAACTTTGCAATGAGAAGCTCATGGTCTGAGCCACAGTCAGCTCTTGGTCTTGTTTTTACTGTCTGTATAGAGCTTCTCCATCTTTGGCTGCAGAGCATATAGTCAATCTGATTTCTGTGTTGACCGTCTGGTGATGTCCATGTGTAGAGCCGTCTCTTGGGTTCTTGGAAAAGAGTGTTTGCTATGACCATCGTATTCTCTTGACAAAATTCTATCAGCCTGTGCCCTGCTTCATTTTGTACTCCAAGGCCAAATTTGCCTGTTATTCCAGTTATCTTTTGGCTTCCTACTTTAGCATTCCAATCCCCCATGATGATAAGAACATCATTTTTTGGTGTTAGTTCTATAAGGTGCTGTAGGGCTTCATAGAACCGGTCAATTTCATCCTCTTCAGCACTGGTGGTTGGGGCATAGACTTGGACTACTGTGATATTGAATGGTTTGCCTTGGATTCGAACTGAGATCATTCTGTCATTTTGACAATTGTATCCCAGTATTGATTTTCCTACTCTTTTATTGACTATGAAGGCTACTCCATTTCTTCTGAGGGATTCTTGCCTGCAGTAGTATACCTGATGGTCATCTGAATTAAATTCACCCATTGCTGTCCATTTTAGTTCGCTGATTCCTAAGATGTCAATGTTCAGTCTTGTCATCTCTTGTTTGACCACGTCCAGCTTTCCTTGATTCATGGATCTTACATTCCAGGTTCCTGTGGAGTCCCCAAGTAAGCAGTCGCCGAATTTTCAAAAAGGGGGTAATAGATTTTCAAGAAAGTCCCACAGGAAAGTAATTAGGGAAGTAAGAAGGGTAAGATCTCACCCAAATCCTCCAGATTGCTTCATTGTGCTTGATAGTGATTTTGGCTTTTTATATTTTTCTTCCAAATTTGTTCCCACTCCTCTAATTCTATAGTGTAACCAATATTTCTCCCCCAGGCAATCATTACATCATTTATTGTTCCCCCTTCCATCCCATGAAACAAAAGGAGATTATAGGTCTTAGATAAAAATTTAGCATCACTTCCCCATAAAATCTTGTCTAATTCTTGTGGGATTATATTGATTCCAAATTCCTGCTTACCCCTATTAAACCTTGAGCTGATTTGAGAATAGGACCACCAATCCAACTCTATACCCCCAGAATGTAACTCCTCCCTGGATTTAAGATTGCCTCTCAGATCTATGAGATCTTTATACCTATAATTTCTGTCTGGATTGTGTAACGTCGAATAAGTTACAGCTTCCAAAGGAGTAAACCAGCCAGGTATCTTTGTATAGATCCACCCTCTCCCCATACGCCAAGAGTTTATCAATACATCCCTAATATAATGATTAGAGAAAACTTTATATTGACTATCCTTCCTTGGCCAGAGATAGGCATGCCATCCCTGCGTTAAATTATATCCTTCAATAGTTAACACCCTCCTTCTTGATAACACAAGACAGTCCCTAATCCAAGCCAAGGCAGAGGCATGGTAATACAGCTCCCAATGTGGGAGCCCCAGTCTTCCCCTTGTTTTGTGCTCCTGCAGCGTTCTCCTTTTAATACGCGGCTTTCGATTATTTCATATGAATTTACCAACTATCTGTTCTAGTTTTTAAAAAAATTTCTTACCTAGTTTTGCAGGAGCAGTTTGAAATAGGTATAACCACTTTGGCAAAATATGAGTCTTAATCACTGCGATTCGTCCTAGGATTGAGAGTTGAATGTTTTTCCAGCTGTCTAATTTCTTCTCCATCTCAGTCATCAATTTTTGATAATTTAACTCCTTTATAGATGGACACCTTGAAGATAACCAAATACCTAAATATTTAACTTTTTTAACTATTTGGATCCCTATCACCTCTTGTAATTGTACCTTGGATTCAGTTCCGATATTCTTTACCAAAAATTTAGTTTTATCTCGATTAATCTTTAAACCTGCTACTTCTCCAAAGGCACTAATTTCCTCCAGTAATTTAGGGCCTGATTCCAATGGGTCTTCCAAAATAAAAACTAAGTCATCAGCGAAAGCTTGAAGCTTATATTGCTGATCATTTATTTTTAATCCTTTAATATTATTATTTTGCCTAATTATAATCAATAGTGGTTCTAAAGTCAGAATAAACAGCAGAGGTGAAAGAGAGCATCCCTGTCTTGTACCTTTTTGTATATCAATTTTCCCAGTCATTTCACCATTGAATAATACTCGGGCAGATTGCGTAGTGTAAATTGTTTGTATAGCTCTTACAAAATTTGGTCCAAATCCCATTTTAATCATCTGACATATTAAAAATTCCCAACTAACCATGTCAAATGCTTTCTGAGTGTCAAGAAACATCATTGCCAACTGTTTACTAGGGTGCATCTCATAGTATTCCAACGTATTCATCACTATTCTCAAATTATCTCTTATTTGCCAATTTGGAAGAAACCCATTTTGATCTGAATGTATAAATTCTCTTAAGAATACTTTAAGCCTGCCCACCAGAATTGAGGAAAAAAATTTATAATCTGCATTCAATAGCGAAATGGGTCTATAATTTTTAACCAAGGTACGATCTGAATCTTCCTTTGGGATCAAAGATATATAAGCCTCTGTCCATGACTGGGGTATTTTCCCTTCACTCAAAACCTCATTAAATAAATCTTTTAAATGGCCACTAAACGTTCCCAACATCTCTTTATATAATTCCGCTGGGAGTCCATCCGTTCCCAGGGTTTTCCCATTCAATTGTTTCTTAATTGCCTCCTTTATTTCCCCTTCTGAGATCTCTCAATTCAAAATTTGTTTTACATTCTCAGGAACCTCCTGTAAGTTCACCCTTTCTAAGTAACTTCCAATCTTTTCTTCTAAAATTGGGTCTTTCTTATACAATGTGGTAAAGAATTCTTGAATCACCTTTTTCTTTTGTTCATTTGATCCCACCATATTTCCCATCCCATCCTGTAACCATTCTATTTTTCTCGCAATTGCTCACTTCCTAAGCCTATAGGACAACCATTTGCCAGCCTTGCTGGCATGTTCCAAAAAAATTTGTTTATTCCTTTGAATTTTCTCTGCTAATTCACGTTGATCCAGGAGGGAAATCTCGTGTCATGTAATATCTTTTCTCTCCCTCGCTATTACTGAGGATGGGTCTTTCTGAAGAGCCTCCTCGGCCTCTGTCAACATTCCCATCAACTCCAATCTCTTAACCCTCTCTTTCTTCCACTTATGTACCCAATACTTAATTGCTATCCCTCGAATCACTGCTTTTGCAGTGTCCCATATAATTTGAATTGGTGTATCTACCCTTCTATTTTCCTCAAAAAAGTATCCCATTTCCTGGTTCAACAAGTTTTTGAATTGTTCTTCTTTTAAAAGAGCTGCTCTCATTGTCCATCTATACCTCTTCTTTTCTCCTTTCCAAACCAACACTAACGGGCTGTGATCTGCCCAGTCATTAGTCGTAATCTCTATTTCCCTAACCATCTCTTTCAATTCATGGGATGCCCATATCATGTCAATTTGGGTCCATGTTTGATGCCTGGGGGAGAAATAAGTATATTGCCTCTCTTCCCTGTGCAAATCTCGCCATATATCACATATACCTAACTCCTCCCTCACTTGATCCCACACCTTAGGCAATGTTCTTTTTACCCCTTTAAGTAAATGTTGCCCCGGGGTATAGTCTTTATCAACATCTACTATTGCATTGAAGTCTCCTACAATGCATATATGCTCGTATTCTAACCCTATTACTTTATATAAACCTTGAAAAAAGGCACACTGATTACAATTTGGTGCATACACATTCACCAATAAGATCTTCTTCTGAGCCAATCGAAGTTCTACCATCACTACTCTACCTTCTGTATCTGAATACACCCAGTGGGCCTCAATATTTCGCCGGACGTAAATTACTACTCCCCTTTTCTTTTGTTCTGCCAGGGACACAAAAACTTCCCCCATTTTTGGACACGCTAGTACATTCTGTTGACTTTTAATGATATGGACTTCCTGGATACAAATTATATCATATTTTAATTTACAAAGTTTGGACCAAGTTTTTTTCCTCTTAATAGGAGCATTAAGACCGTTAATATTGACAGAAAAAAGGCGAACCTCTTCCTGAATGTCACTGCTTCGCTGTATTTTAATTTTTTTCGCTAACCGTGTCTCCATTTGAGGGCCCGAGCCTCCCAATTCCCCAGCATCTTCCTTATCTATAGTCTTCTTTTCTTTTAATCCTCCACTTCTCCCCTTGAAATCCAATTGGACTTCTTCCTGGCTTTTGCCTTCTAACTCCTCCTCACTCTCCTGATTGAACTGAGATTCAAAAAAAAACATGGGCATCCTGTAAGTTATCAATACGATATCTCTTGTCCTGCCATAAAAAAGCCAATCCTTCTGGAATCAGCCATCCGTAGCGAATGTCAAATTTCCTAAACTGACTTGTTAGGAAATCATATTTTTTCCTCTGATCTCTTACTCTTCTTGGTAGCTGCTTAAGAATAATTACCGATCTTCCTTTAAAGGATATAGTCTTCTCTCTTGCTTTTCTTAGGACCTGCTCCCGCACTGATGTTTTATTCAGTCGGACGTGTATCTCTCTCGGGAGTTTGTTTCGACGTGCATAACTAGTGTAAACCCGAAATACGTCATCTATATCCCTCAACATCTCTTGTGGGTTCACCTCAAGCACTCCAGCCAAAATCTCTGTCACAATAGTTTCCAACTGCTCCTCTCAGTCCTCTTCAATGTTTTGTAAACGTAGGAAGAAGGCAGATTTATCTAATTCAAGGGCAATTATTTCATCCTCCAGGCATTTGTTAGCTATCACCAGCCGGTGTTCCATACTTTCCACTTTTACATCTGTCTTATTCATTCTCGTTTCCACCACCTGAATCTGTTCCTCTTGACTCACTACCATTGTCTGCATTTCCTGGAGCTTCGTATGTATACTCCTTATTTCTCCCTTTAAACCTTCCATCTGGTTACCCATCTCAGCCTTCATTTCCAACTTTAACTCTTCAAATCCTATAGCTGTAGTTTCCTGATTTTTCAACATTAAGTCTTGAAGTGACTTGAACATATCCTGAACTCCCTGTATAGATAAAGTGTCTTTATTCCCTGTCACTGTCTCATCCGGAAATTTGCGAGCTGTCAGGGGTGTACTTGACAGGGATTGTGTGGGCACAGGCACTATGGTGAGGCACAGGAGGTGAGGGAGGAACCTTTGCAGGGTCGTGCCAAGGAGTTTAGTCAACATCTGTCGGACAAAATCGCTTGGATTCGGACCAGTCTGGACTCTGACTGGGCAGAGTCTGACGATCAGGATGCGGGCGGTCTTGTCAATATTACCTGGGAGGAGTTTGATTCTGTGACTCGGGAGGAAGTGGACAGGATTATGGGGAGGCTGAGTTCCACCACATGTTTATTGGACCCGTGCCCTTCCTGGCTGGTTTATGCGGCTCGGGAGGGGACACGAGGCTGGTTCCAGGCGGTTATATCTGCCTCTTTGAGTGAGGGTAGTTTCCCCACCATCTTGAAGGAGGCGGTGGTGAGACCTCTCCTCAAGAAGCCTGCCTTGGACCCAGCTGTGTTAAATAACTTTTGTCCAGTCTCCAACCTTTGCTTTCTTGCGAAGGTTGTTGAGAGTGTGGTGGCGCATCAGCTCCCTCTGGTCCTGGATGAAGCGGATTATCTAGACCCGTACCAATCGGGTTTCAGGCCCGGGTACAGCACGGAGACGGCATTGGTCGCTCTGGTGAATGATCTCTGGAGGGCTCGGGACAGGGGACACTCCTCTGTCCTAGTCCTATTAGACCTCTCAGCGGCGTTCGATACCATCGACCATGGTATCCTGCTGTGGCGTCTCAGGGGATCGGGAGTGGGAGGCACAGTTTTGCAGTGGTTCTCCTCCTATCTCTGGGACGTTCGCAGTCGGTGTTGGCAGGGGGGCAGAGGTCGACCTCGAGGCCTCTCGCTTGTGGAGTTCCTCAGGGGTTGGTCCTCTCGCCTCTCCTGTTCAACATCTATATGAAACCGCTGGGTGAGATTATTCGTGGTTTTGGAGTTCGGTATCACCAGTATGCTGATGATACCCAGCTTTTTATTTCGATCCCAAACCACCCCAGTGATGCCCTCGAAGTGATGTCCCGTTGCCTGGAAGCGGTTCGGGTCTGGATGGGGAGGAAAAGACTTCAACTCAACCATGACAAGACTGAGTGGCTGTGCATACCGGCATCCCAGGATATTCAGAATATTCCATCTCTTTCTATGGGGGGTGAGCTATTACCCCCCATAGATAGGGCTCGCAACTTGGGAGTCCTCCTAGATTCACGGCTTACTTTGGAAGATCACATGGTGGCCGTGACCAGGGGGGCCTTCGCCCAGGTTCGCCTGGTGTGCCAGTTGCGGCCCTATCTAGACCGGGATGCCCTGTGTACAGTCACTCATGCGCTCGTGACCTCTCGTTTGGACTACTGCAACGCTCTCTACATGGGGCTGCCCTTGAGGACCACTCGGAGGCTTCAACTGGTACAGAATGCAGCCGTGAGAGTCGTGTTGGGAGTTTCCAGATACTCCCATGTTACACCTCTACTCCGTGAGCTGCATTGGCTCCCAGTTGTCTTCCAGGTGAAATTCAAGGTATTGGTAATGGTGTTCAAGGCCCTACATGGCATGGGTCCGGAGTACCTTAGGGAGCACCTGCTGCCGGCATCAACCTCCCTCCACCCTGTGCGTTCCCACAGAGAGGGCCTCCTCAGAGTGCCACCGATCAGAGAATGTCGTTTGGTGGCCCCCAGGGGGAGGTCCTTCTCTGTGGGTGCTCCGGACTTATCGAATCGGTTGCCGGTTGAGCTCTGGACGGCACCCGACCTTCGCTCCTTCCGACGCGATCTGAAGACGCATTTATTTTGAACAGGCCACCTTGGCCTGATGGGGGATGGGTTGGGTTTTTATTGTTCTTAATATATGTATTTATTGTTTTTAGCTTGGGCATTAATGTTTAATTCTTTTTAACTTTTGTATTTTTGTATTTTTTATATGTTTGCCCTGTTCACCACCCTGAGTCCTTCGGGAGAAGGGCGGTATACAAATAAAATTATTATTATTATTATTATTATTATTATTATTATTATTATTATTATTATTATTATT
>JAKJMR010010697.1:11451-27509 GCA_024449315.1 Daboia siamensis | reverse complement strand
CTTCAGACAATGGGTATCCCTTCCATTGTACTAGGTACTGCAATTTTTCCTTAAATATTCTAGAGTCAAGAATACGTTTCACTTCATAATTGGTCTGACTTGCTACTACGTGGGGTCCGGGTGCCTTCTTAGGGGGAGGTCTTAAAGTGGAGGCCCGAAAAGGTTTCAGTAAGCTACAATGGAAAACTGGGTGAATTTTTCCCAAAGGTCTGGGGAGTTTCAATTCTACTGTGACCGGGATGATGATTCTCACAATGGGGAAAGGCCCCAAGAATTTTGGTCGTAATTTCTTGTTGGGTAGTTTAAGGCGTAAATATTTGGTTGACAAACATTTTCCCCAACTTGGAATGTCCTTTGGGAGCTCTCTTTTTATCAGCCTGCTTTTTGTAGGTCTCAGAAGTCTTTTTTAAGGCCATCTTTGTGTTTTTCCAAGCTTTTTCCCAACCCCTCACACATTGATCAAGTGTCTGGGAAGCGGAGGGCAACTGAGGGTATTCCGGTATGGGGTTGAATTCTTTCCCTGTGGCTACATGGAAAAAAGTGTAGCCGGTGCTTCTGTGTACTGAATTATTGTAAGCCACCTCTGCCAAAGGGAGGAGGTCAGTGCAGTTTGTTTGTTGGTAAGAAACGTAGCATCTAAGATATTGTTCCACCATTTTGTTGGTGGATTCTGCGGCCCTATTAGTAGCCGGGTGAAAAGCAGTTGATAGGCCTTGAGATGATCCAATTAATTTAAAAAAATTCCTCCAAAATTTTGCTGTGAACTGCATGCCTCTGTCTTACATTATTCGCTTAGGGGCGCCATGTAGCCAGTAGATATGTTTTAGGAACAACTTATTCAGGCGTTGGGCCGATGGGAGTCCTTTGCAGGTGATAAAATGAGCCTGTTTTGAAAATAGCTCTATCACAGTCCAGATGACAGTATTTCCTCTACTGTCAGGTAGGTCTACTATAAAGTCCATAGCTATTTCTTCCCATGGTTGAGAAGGGTCGGCCACTGTTTGCAGTAGCCCAGGGGTTTTCCCTGGGATTCTTTTCATGGTGGCACATACAGTACAGCTCCTGACAGTTTTCCACATCTCGTTTTGGTCCCATCCACCAAAATTGCCAGTGAATGAGATGTAGAGTTTTTAGATATCCAAAGTGTCCAGCCTGTTTGACATCATAGCTCTGTTTGAGAGTGTTAAGACAGAGAGCTTCAGGCAATTACAATTTCCCCCCCTTGTAAGCCAGACCATCCCTGCATGTTAGGGATGTCTGATTGTCTTTGAACCATTGTTTTATTTTCTTTACCCCGGGGCCATCAGGATTAGGGGTCCTTTGAGGCATGAGTTTGGTAGCAGTTTGTGGATTGGAGATAATTGCCTCGTTATCTTCTTCGCGTTCGCTTTTGTACTGGGGAAATCTTGATAGTGCATCAGCTAGGAAGTTTTTTCTTTTTCTTTTTTAAAGTTAAAACGGTTAAAGTACTGTGCCCATCGCACTTGCTTTGGGGACAATTTGCGGGGAGTTTTTAGTGCCTCTAAATTTTTGTGATCTGTCCATACTTCAAAAGGCACCTTGCTCCCTTCTAAATTGTGTCGCCAGTTTAATAGTCCCCACCTAATTGCAAAGGCCTCCTTCTCCCAAACTGTCCATATTCTCTCACTTTCACTGAATTTCTTAGAGGTATAGGCACAAGGTTGCAGGACCCCACTTTTATTCTTTTGCAGTAATACAGCTCCGATTGCCACGTTGCTGGTGTCAGCTTGAGTTACGAAGGGCTCCCCTGGGCAGGGGTGCTTTAGAATCGGTTCAGCAACAAATAATCTTTTCAAATTCTCAAAAGCTGTCTAACAACTCATAGTCCATACTAGTGGTTGGCCGGGTCACGGTTTTCCCCCTCCCTTACCTGTTTTGAGTAGTTCTGTAAGGGGTAGAGCAATCTCGGCAAAAGAGGGAATGAATGAATGAATTGGTGGTAGAAGTTGGCAAACCCTAGGAAGCTCTGGAGCTGTTTGCGAGTCTTTGGGGGCTGCCATTCAATTAAAGCTTTCACTTTGGCTGGGTCCATTTCGATACCCTCGTCGGAAATTCTATAGCCAAGATAATCTAATCGGGTTTGGTGAAACTCACATTTCGACAATTTGACATAAAGTTTGCCATTCAATAGTTTCTTTAACACTTCTCTGAGCAGTCTTATGTGCTCAGTCATATTCATACTGTATATGAGGATGTCTTCAAGATACACCAGAAGCCCTTTGTATAAATGATCATGTAGGACCTCATTAATCAACTGCATAAATACGGCTGGGGCCCCCTGCAGTCCAAATGGCATGACTTTGAATTGGTAGCTTCCCAAGGGGCAGTTGAAGGCCATTTTCCACTCATCCCCCTCCTTTATTCTCACCCGGTAATATGCTTCTCTCAGGTCTAATTTAGTGAAGACACTTCCCTTTGCCAGGTGGGTTAGTAAGTCTTTCAGGAGGGGGAGAGGGTATTTATTTCCCACAGTCACAGCATTAAAACCCTTATAGTCCACGCAGAGACGAAAAGACCCATCTTTGTTTTCTTTGAACAACACAGGGGCTCCCATGGTAGACTTGGCCCATTCGATGAATCCCCTCGCTAGGTTTGTATCCACATATCGCTGCATCTCCTCCATTTCAAGGGGGGGCATAGTGTACATTCTTGGTCGGGGATGTTTGGCCCCTGGCAACAGTTCAATGCAGACATGTCAAACACAAGGCCCAGGGGCCAGATATGGCCCCCGAAGTGGTTTCATGTGGCCTGCAAAGCCATCCTGTAAACAGTGAGGGAACGGCCCCCGCTGCCTTGGCCCTGGCCCCGGCCAGCTGGAAGCCAATGTACAATTTCGTTGTGGTCATCTATGCTGAAATACATTCAGTCTTAGCTCCACAAGGCCGTCTGGAAACAGTGAGGGACCGGCCCATGCCGTGTCAGCACTTCCTCCCTGGGCGCACGCTGGGGAGCTATCACCCTTTGTGAGAAATGAAGAAATGCTCCATCGCCTGGAAGTGGCCAGCAGATGACCCTGCTTACTTTGGGCAGGCTAGGGGCTGGACAGTGTTATGCTTCTCTTCAGATTCATGCCACCCAGCTCAGCGTTTCGGCACTGTCGGGAAAGTGCCCCACTGCCTGCCAAAACTGGGCAGGCTGGGGGCTGGGCAGCATTGTGCAGGTAACATTGACTCTCATGCTGCTCATGGCATCCCCTCCCCCAGAGCCCACCAAGCCGGATATGTGAAGTAGGCAAGGGCCATGTGCTGGCCACTTCCAGGCAATGGTGCATTTCTTCATTCCTCACGAAGGATGACACTTCCCCAGCTGCGTTTCTTGCCTGTTTTTTCCCCTCCCTCATCTCAAATATTTTCCTACTACTCTGGGAAGGAAGGAAGGAAGGAAGGAAGGAAGGAAGGAAGGAAGGAAGGAAGGAAGGAAGGAAGGAAGGAAGGAAGGGGTCTGAGGGAAGTCCTGCCTTAGTCTTTCCCTGCTGCCCTTTCACCATCCCCTTCCCCCCTCCTCCTGGCCTATCCCGGGGGGGTGTCTCTCATCCTATTGCTAAGGAAGCTTTGTATACAAAGCCAGGTCTCCTCACATGGAGAGGGAGTGGGCCTCCCTCTTGACTTTGCCCTTGTACCCATGATGAGCAACCTGGCTAAGGAGAGCAAGCACAGCAGCAGCAGCCTTGAGGAGGAGGTGAGTGCAGCTGGGCACCACCTTGGGGAAGTGGAGCTGGGCTTAGTGTCGTGGGTTCTTGATGGCTGGGCTGGGCATTTGACCTCCACGCCACCATCCAACGCCCCCCCCCCCAAGGCCTGAGAGGAACAGTGAGGGTCCTCCAGTGGACCATGACTTGGCACTTGCCCCGGTCCCATCTTCTTCTTCCAGAGACCCTCAGATCTGTCCCACTCCTGCCCAGACCCCCATTGGCACCCTTGATGCAAATGATGTAGAGCTGGCCATGCCCACCCAGTAGGCCATGCCCACCCTGGCCACAGCCACCTGGCCCACCAAGGGCAACTGCAATTTATTTATTTATTATTGGGACTTATATGCCACCCTATCTCCCGAAGGACTCAGGACGGCTAACAACAATAAAATACAACAATACAAAAGTTAAAAAGAATTAAATTAACAGCCCCAATAGAATAAATTAAAATTGGAGTTAAAAGTTAAAAAAAACATTTTAAAATCCCTGTCGTCAGTCCAGGTCAGCCTGATGGAAAAGAAGCAATGCTGATGCGGCCCTCAGTGAAATTGAGTTTGACACCCTTGGTTCAATGGAACAATCATTGGGCCAGTGAGGAGGCAAGGTATCACATTCTTTCTCACTAAATGCTTCCGCTAGGTCCTGGTACTCACTGGGGATAAGTGGCTCACCTGGTGGCCGTAAGGCAGCCATGTGCCCTTGCTTATTGGGTGGGCTAAAATCCCCTGTAACATCTGTTGAATCAATGGGGGGGGGATCGGGCCCTATGGGTAGTCTCACAGTTCTCATTCCTTTCTCCCACCAGATAAATGGCTTCCATTTGTCTAACCAGGCTAGTCCTAGGATCACAGTCTCAGTCATTTTGGAGCCACCAGGAAACGAATAAACTCCCAGTGCTCACCTATTTCTATGTGTAAGGGCTCCGTTAATTGTGTGACTAAAGTCCCTGCCATTAGGGAGCCATTGGCTTGCTCAAACCTCACAGATTTGGAGAGTAGCTTAGCCTGTATGCCCAGTCTCAAGGCACATGACAGGCTGATGATGTATCGGGAGCAGCCAGTATCGACTAGTACTTTCAAGTCTACTTGTGCCCCTGACTTAGGGATTATGAGTTTAGCAGGCAATGAAAAAGGTGGGATGTGTCGACTCACCATCCGGTTGTTCTCCCCTTCATCGTTGCTGTCAAAGCCGGGTAGAGTGGGGGCAGGTCCAGTCTGTGGGCCAGCGTCCTCCTGGGTGGGGTATGTAACCTGGGCAATGGGCTCCTGGGTAGCCCAGCTGGACTTTTCTCTCGGTGGCTGCTGTGCAGGTCTCCTTGTTGCTGGTTCTGGTCTACTCTGCTCAATGTCCCTGCTGTCCACATTGAAAGCACTTGATTGGTGGGCCTGTAGGTGGCCTAGGTCTTTCGGCAGTAGCAGTAGTTGGAGGTTTTTTGGGGGGTGGTAGCTGTTTGGGTTCTGGTTTTGGTGCAGCTTCAAGTGGGAGAGGCTTCTTATAGCGGGCAAGCTGGAAATCTAATTTCACCGCTGCCTGGTACCATTCTTGCAGCTGGTCAGGCACAGCTTGGTAGATACATCCCTAAGAAAGGTGGTCGTCTAACCCTTCTCTAAAATGATGAATTATGGATTGCTCAGGCCATCTCTCTATCCGACCGGCAATCTTGGGAAACTCCCACATGTACTGCAGGGCAGGCCGGCCAGCTTGTTTTATCTTGTGGATTTGTTCTTCTGCAATGGATGTGTCCTCAAATCTTTCTCTCAGTCCTAGAAGGAAAAGGTGGGGGTCCTCCAATTCAGGGGCTCACTTGTTATATAAATTGTTTAACCATTCGGATGCTTCTCCCTCTAGGCTGGACACAATCACATTGACCATAGCACCTGGGCCTGGGTAGAGATAGGCCCAGCGATTCAAATTAGAGTGTACTTGGTTGAGGAAAAAAATCAGTTTCTCTGGGTCCCCATTGAAGGTTGCTCTGAAGGGTGGGCTCATCATTGGTTGCTGGGGCCCACATTGCTGCTGGCCCCACCCTGGTTGTTGGTTCAATGGCTGCCGGGGCCCCCACTGCTGCTGGCCCCATCCTGATTGTTGATTCAATGGCTGCCGGGGGCCCCACTGCTGTTGTTCCCCCAGTTGCTGGCTACCCCATTGGTGCTCCTGTATGCCCAGGGGTTGCATGTTTGGGCCCTGCTGCTGCTCCCCTTGCTGTGGTTGTCTGAGGGGAGGCTGCTGTCGGCTGGCAGGAAGTCGTGGCACCACCTGCTGCTGTAGGCCCCTCAATGGTTGTTGGATAGATAGGGGTTGCTGTCATCTACTCTGTTGTTGGACTGCAGGGAATTGTGGCACCCTCTGCTGCTGATGTACTAGGAGACATGTTACCCTCAAGTGCTGTGGCGCCTCCCTCAATTGCGGGCCCCTCAGTGGTTGCTTGGTGCTCGGGGGTGGTGACCAGCCTCCATGGAGTTGTTGTCCTCCAACTAGCTGTTGCTATCCAGGCTTCTGCATCACCCCAAGCTGTTGCAAGGCCTCTATTAGCTGATTTAGGTCCAGAGGTTGCTGCCCCTCCTTCTCTGGGGGTTGCCATACTCCCCACTGCTGCAGGGGCCCTAGGTTCTCTTCCTCTGTGGGACTGGAGGCCCTAGCAGGAAACTCCAGGGGTTGGAGGGCTGTTAGCTCTGTGAAAGGAGGGGTGGGGGCCTCTCTTGGCAGGAGCTGTTCCACGCTCCTCACTTCTAGCTCTTCAAACCTTTCTGCTAGATAGTCAATTGATTGGCTATGGGCTGCAGATGGATATTTCCACTCACCCGAGTATTCAATCTCAGATGGCCTGGCAGCTCCCCACCGGTCTGGGGAATGCAATGTGCAGGAGTTGTCTCTTTGTTGTCGCTCCACCTCCTCTGCCTTTGAAGCCCTTGGGGATGGCAAGGCCGCTTTGGGGTGTCTGGAGTCTCCACTGGGCTTAATCCACTCTGATGACCAGACCAATTCTCCTGGTTGTTTGGGTCTAGCTCCCAGCTGGGAGGATTGCTGAAACTCTTTTCCTACTGGCTTCTTCGCTGGCCCTTCCTCCCCTGGGGTGGCTGCTGGTGCCAGGGAGATGGCTTCAGGCAATTTTCCTTCCTCCATGATGGGATCTTCCCCAACTCTTTGTCAGCCTGTCTCCCAAACCTGGAGACAGCGACGGGAGGTCAGGACCCCCTAGTTAGTTTGTAAAGTTGGTGGATTGCAGCTTGATGTCAAGTTTCTGATGGATGAGCTCTTCAAAGGACTCCAAGGCATTGTTTACCTTAAAAGTCTTTTATTAGAGCCGTATAACATCGGTAAAGCTTGCTAGGGAATCTGGAAACTGAATTCCCCTCCCCTTAGCACAATATATTAAACACAATTCTCCTCCTTTTCATTGCTGTCATTAATCACATTCTCCAATTAGTTTGAAGGGTCAGTTTTCCCTTCTGTTAGACAACCTGCCAAATTCTTATCTTCTCTTATTTCAAGACAGCCTTGAAAGACATTCTTCCTCCTCCCCCCCAGCAACAACTGATTTTAGCTCTGAAAGTGACACACAAGTTTAAAATATGAAATAGCTGTGGCTTCATCTTTTGTCAAAACAAGAACATTCGATGTTAGCAGCATTGACAGCCACTTAGTAATGGTGTTGGAGTCCATTTTGCTCACTTGACTCATATCTCTGAGTGAGACCACCTGTCTGGCTCTAAAGAGAGAAAGGCCAGATGGGGTATCCCAGATGAGCCCCCAGTTGTAGTGCCACCCCCGTAGGGACTGCTGAAGTCTGCGTCCTCCTGGCCTTCTCTTGGCCTGGCTGCCGGTCCAAGGGGACCCTTACTTGGCCACTCCTGCTTTACAGGGACATGTAGTGAGGTGGTACTCAGTCTCTGTCAGCAGCCACTCACGTGAGGCAATGGTGGTCAGTCACTTGGTGGATCTGGCTTGCATTACGGAGACCTGGTTGGGTCCAGAGGGAGGTGTCCCTCTGACTGAACTTTGCCCACCAGGTTTCCATGTGCTTCACCAGCCTCAGGCTCAGGGAAGGGGCGGGGGTGTTGCGGTGGTTGTAAGGGAGACCTTGTGTCCGCGGGAGGCTACCGTTGTTCAGATACTCGGGTGTGAGTCGCTCCTCATGAGATGTGGCCCTGGGGCTCAGTTGGGTTTGTTGCTGGTGTATCTCTCACCTACCTGCGTAGCAGCAGCCCTGCCCAAGCTCCTCGACATCCTCTCTGGGTTGGCGGTTGAGTTCCCCAGACTTATGGTTCTGGGGGACTTCAACCTGCCATCCCTGGGAGGTTCATCGGGGTTGGCTTGGGAGTTTATGGCCTCCATGACAGCCATGGACCTGACCCAGGTAATTCAGGGCCCGACTCATGGGGGGGGTCACACGCTCGATCTTATTTTTTTATCTGGACAGTGGCTTGATGATCTGGGAGGGGGATTTCCAGTTATTACACCCCTGTCATGGACCGATCATCATCTCCTGCGGCTGGCCTTCCGTTTCACCGCCCCCTGTCGCGGGGTTACGGAACCGACTAGGTGGTTCCGCCCCAGGCGCCTAATGGACCCTGAACGGTTCCAGGTGGCGCTTGGATCTGTACCTGCCATCTTCGCTCACAGCCCGGTCAATGCCTTAGTGGAAGCCTGGGAAAGGGCAGCCACAGAGGCACTTGATCGCATTGTTCCCATGTGGCCCTTGTCCCAGCGCAGATCCCGGCGGGCTCCATGGTTTTCCGTGGATCTCCAGGAGATGAAGCGTCGGAGACGGAGCCTAGAGAGCTGTTGGAGATCCAGCCGGTCTGAGTCTGACCGATTGCAGTTAAGAACCTTTACGAGGTCTTATCTTGCAGTGATGGAGGCAGCGAAGTTTAATTACTTTAATTAATTTAATCTTAGTTTTAATCGTTTTTAATTGTATATGATGTATTTTAACTTTTAATTTTCCCTGTAAACCGCCCTGAGTCCTACGGGAATAGGGCGGTATATAAATTTAAATATAAATAAAAAAATAAATAAATTACTTCACTGCCCTCATCGTGTCTGCAGATAATCGCCCGGCCGCCCTGTTCAGGGTGACTCGCTCCCTCCTTAATCAGGAGGTGAGGGAGATGTCCCTGCAGGGTCATGCCGAGGAGTTTAGTCAACATCTGGCGGACAAAACCACTCAGATTCGGGCTGGTCTGGACTCCGACTGGGCAGAGTTTGACGGGGGGAGACGAGCGGTCTTGGGAATGTTATTTGGGAAGAATTCGACCCTGTGACTCTGGAAGAAGTGGACAGGATCATGGGGAGGCTGAGTTCCACCACGTGTTTATTGGACCCGTGCCCCTCCTGGCTGGTATATGCAGCTCAGGAGGGGACACAAGGCTGGCTCCAGGCGGTAATAACTGCTTCTTTGAGGGAGGGTAGCTTCCCTGCCATATTGAAGGAGGCAGTGGTGAGGCCCCTCCTCAAGAAGCCTGCCCTGGACCCAGCTATTTTGAACAACTATCGTCCGGTCTCCAACCTTCGCTTTCTAGCGAAGGTTGTTGAGAGTGTGGTGGCACATCAGCTCCCTCTGTTCCTGGTGGAAGCGGATTATCTGGACCCCTACCAATCGGGTTTTAGGCCCGGGTACAGCACGGAGATGGCATTGGTCGCACTGGTGAATGATCTCTGGCGGGCTCGGGACAGGGAGTTATTTCTCTGTCCTAGTCCTATTAGACCTCTCAGCGGCTTTTGATACCATCGACCATGGTATCTTACTGCGGCGCCTCAGGGGGTTGGGAGTGGGTGGCACTGTTTTACAGTGGTTCTCCTCCTACCTCCTGGGTCATTCACAGTCGGTGTTGGCAGGAGGGCAGAGGTCGGCCTCGAGGCCTCTCGTTTGTGGAGTCCCTCAGGGGTCGGGTACTCTCACCCCTCCTATTCAACATCTATATGAAGCCGCTGGGTGAGATCATTCGTGGTTTTGGAGTTGGGTATCATCAGTATGCTGATGATACCCAGCTTTTTATTTCCACCCCAAATCAACCCAGTGATGCCCTCTCCGTGATGCCCCGTTGCCTGGAGGCGGTGAGGGTCTGGATGGGGAGAAACAGGCTTCGTCTAAATCCCAACAAGGCCGAGTGGCTGTACATACCGGGATCTCGGGTTATCCACTCTATTCCATCTTTAACTATGGGCGGTGAGGTGTTACCCCCCGTAGATAGGGCTCGCAACTTGGGTGTCCTCCTTGACTCACAGCTCAGTTTAGAAGATCATATAGGAGCTGTGACCAGGGGGGCTTTTGCCCAGGTTCACCTGGTGCACCAGTTGCGGCCCTATTTGGACCGAGAAGCCCTACGTACAGTCACTCATGCGCTTGTGACCTCTCAGATTGACTACTGCAATGCTGTCTACATGGGGCTGCCCTTGAAGTCCACTCAGAGGCTCCAACTGGTGCAGAATGCAGGCGCGTGAGTTGTGATGGGGGTCTCCCAATACTCCCATGTAACACCTCTGCTCCGCGAGCTGCATTGGCTTCCAGTTGTCTTCCGGGTGAGATTCAGGGTGCTGGTGTTGACCTATAAAGCCCTAAATGGCATGGGTCCGGATTATTTATGGGAGCACCTTTTGCCGGCGTCAACCTCCCATTGTCCTGTGCGCTCCCACAGAGAGGGCCTCCTCAGGGTGCTGTCGGTCAGGGAATGCCGACTGGCGGCCCCCAGGGGGAGAGCATTGTCTGTCGGCGCGCCTGCCCTATGGAAGCAACTCCCTGTTGAGCTCTGGATGGCTCCCGACCTTCACTCCTTTCACCGCAACCTGAAAACTTGGTTATTTGAGCTTGCCGGCCTGGACTGAGGGATTGGGATTTTAAATTTTTTAATTTTTAAACTTTTAGAATGTGTTTTACTTATTAGGGCTAATTTAATTTAATTTATTTTAACTTTGTATAGTGTATATTGTATATTTTGTTTTAATTGCCCTGTACACCGCCCCGAGTCCTTCAGGAGAAGGGCGGTATGTAAATCCTATTAATATTAATGTTAATGTTAATGTTAATGTTAATGTTAATGTTAATGTTAATGTTAATGTTAATGTTAATGTTAATGTTAATGTTAATGTTAATGTTAATGTTAATATGTGGTAATGGTGGTCAGTCTCTGGTAGCAGCAGTTTGCATAAGATGATGGTGGTCAGTCTCTGGCAGCAGCAGCTTGCGTGAGGTGATGGTGGTCAATCTCTGGCAGCAGCAGCTTGCGTGATATGATGGTGGTCAGTCTCTGGCAACAGCAGCTCACGTGGGGTGATGATGGTCGGTCTCTCTCAGCAGCTCCCAGGAACCTCCCTTATTCTATCTCCTTGTCTCTCTCTGCCCTTTTCCCACTGAATCCTCTCCTTCTCTATCCCCTTGCCTCCTTCTGTCTTGCTCTACAGCAGGGGTGTCAAACTGCCAGGCCATGGGCCAGATGTGCCATGCGAAAGCCACGCCCACCCCATTGCTGGCATGGCAAAATCGTCCCAATTTGTTGCGTGACATCACATGACGTCGCGAGTTTGATATGTCTGCTCTACAGAAACCTCTCTATTTCCCCCCTCTCTCTGGCCTTTCCCCACTGAAAGGAATAAATTCAACCCGGTCAACCTCCTCTCTTGCTTTCCATTCAGCTTGCCCCAATGGGGGCAAGGAAAAAAATTCAAACTCCACCAACTTACTCTCTCTCTCTCTGTCCAGCTTGCTCCAATGAAGGAAAAAATAAAACTCCACCAACCTACTCCCTTGCTCTCTCTCTGTCCTGCTTGCTCCACCAGACATCAAAATACCCTCTCTTTTCCTTCTCCTCCAGCCAACTTCCTCTTTGTTTTGATCCCTCCCCAAGAGCTGTGCCACACCACCAGCCACAACGGAGGCTGTTGGAGGTCCTGACTTCTGCGCCGAATCGGCAGGGCTCCAGCAAAGCCTCTCAGCCAGCACCGATTCCGCTCTAGCTCTGCTACATATACATGTATATTCAAATTCAAAATTACAGAAAACATGAAAACAGAAGTGCTTTTGCCCATATAACTTGTTGACCTCTCTGTTTCTAGTAGACATAAGTGCCCCCATGTGGGGAAAACTAAGCTGCTGCTCTATTTGCATACAATTCACATTCTTCCTAACTCTACAGGACAGAGGTGCAGGGGAGGGGGATCCATATCAAAACAAATATTTACCTTTTTTTCCTCTGATGAATGACCTTTCTTATTTTCTTCTCCATTGAGAGGGAGATTGACATAATAATGGCATTGTTGTGTATCCTCTTCTCAGATACCACAGAATTCATAAAATGTGTGTCAACTCTGAACAGGGACACTTTTGACAGTAGTTCATCCTCCATAACAGGGGTCCCCAACCTATGGGCCGTGGCCCGGGATCGAGCTGCGGGCTCTTGGCCAGCAGGCCGTAGAAATGGCTGGCTGGTGCAGTTCTCCCATTTGTGCATACGTGCGGGCATGAATGGGGACACTAGCATGGAGTTAGATCCTGAGGCCCCATTTATGCATACGTGTGGGCATGAATGGGGACACTAGCGTGGAGTGGGTGTCTGTGGCCCATTTGCGCATGCACGAATGGGGCTGTTAGGTGCTCTGGGGGGTACACAGCCATTTGGGCATGTGCATGGTGCCAGAGCATGACACATGTGTGAACGGCACCACTAGTGCCCTGCCAGTGTGCGTGGCCCTGTGCACGCATGCACACCAATTTTGAAGCTGGGTCATTACACAGAGGCAACACAGCTGGCAGTTCAAACTGCCCCTTTATTGCTCCAAATGTTCCCCAAATGCTCCCACATTTCTGGCAAGTCCCAGAACAAGAAACGACACTCACACACACACCTTCAGCAGCCTCTGGCTTCAAGTAGTTTCAAATGTTTTTAGATTAGAACAGCAATTTACTCAAGGCCAAGTAGATAACAAAGAAAGGAACATACATCCAAATCTAATGAGTCTGTGGAAATACAAGGTTGCCTGAGTAGTTTCAGAAGAGAAGGAAAAATTCAATCTGAGGTTTGGAGCACCAAATCAAGTTTGTCAGCCAGTCCAATGATCAGAGTTTCAGGATTTACAAGTAGAAATCACAACACAGAACAAGAGATCAGAGAGTTGTTTCCAACATTGGCAACAGCACACAAATGCCCCTCCCCACAGCGTCTCTTTAAGTCTCAGTCCCCAGGTGTGCCTTGTGTAAAGGGGTGAGGCGCTCTTCTCCTGAGTAGCCAGACCTGCCTGCGTTGTTCCCTCCTTCTCTCCACTCTCTGTGCTTTAGGTTCAGGAGGGTGTAGCCCTTGCTCATCGCCTGAGCTCTGTCTCTCATGTTCCTCCTGCCCCTGTTCCTCCCTGCCCTCAAGCTGTCCCAATCCTGAAAGGTCCTGGCCTGCCTCGGCCTGCTCCTCCCCATATTCCTCCGAAACCAACGACGCCTCCCCCTCGATTTCCATTGGCTCCAGTTCCAGCTCATCTTCCTCAGCAAATTCAGGCTCCGATGGGGGCATGACAACCTGATTACTGAAGTAACCAATTTCAAGAAGACAAAAAATAATACAAACTAGTATAAAGTATGGAGGGAAAAAAATAAAGAAAAAGCAGAAAGTATAAGAAAAATAAGTTGAAGAAAAATAGAAAAGAAAGAAAAAAAGATATGTGGCTTCCAATATTCTTCACAGCAGTTATAAGTACAAATATATTTTAACCCCTCTCTACATCATTTTACTCTTCTTTGTATAATTTATCCTATCTAATCATCAAAACCATAAATCATTTTTTTTCATTTTTATGCAAAAAGTCCATAAGAAGCTTCTGGTCACCAATAAATCAACCTTCTGAATTGCCACAATATACTGATGCTTAAACAAGCCAAATGAACTGGATTCATACAGCATGTTAAGGCACAAAACAAAACCATACGTTTATAATATGTGCAGATCTTAAACTGTCCAGGTTAAGCATGTTGTATGAATCCAATCAGTAAGTGCCACAGAGGGGGAAATGGAAGGGGTACAGGAGAGTGGGGTCCCCTGTGTCAAGCATGGAACCAGGATTGCCGCTATAGTACATGCCTAGTATTTGCCTACATTTCCAACAATTGCTAGACATATTTTTAAATATTTTTGCTAGTCTGGCCGGCGGTAGGTGCCATCTATAAAACATTTTATATAGATTTTCTTTATATGCTGTTGCCATTGTTATTTTATAGTAACTATCATCTTTGGTGGACATGCCCTAAAGCAAAACAATTTTGGACAAAAAAATGATACTTGGTTAGAAAAAATGTTAAGAAAGCACGTAGATTTTAAACCAGAACTATTTCTATTAAGTATAATCTCAGGAAAATATGAGAAAGAAAATGTATATTTAATGGTACATGTATTAACAGAAGCAAGAATTGTTTTTGCGCAGCATTGGAAAAATGAAGAAATGCCATCTGAAGATGACATAATTAAGAAAATACTGGAATCTGCAGAAATGGATAGACTCACATTGAAGATTAAAGAAAAAGAAGATACAGAATATTTTCAAATATGGGATGTATTTTATCAATGGCTGGAAAAACGGGTTAGAGATTAGGATTTTATTATATGTTATTAAGCTAAGACACAGACAACACTTTGTTTAATAAGCATTTATGAATTGTAAACATAAAAAACCCTAATAAAAATATAATTAAAAAGAAAAAAGAAACAATGGTTGGAAACTGATCAAAGAGAGAAGCAACCTGAAATTGAGAAAGTTCCTAACTGTGAGGACAATTAACGGATGGAACAGCTTGCCTTCAATAATCGTGGGCGCTCCATCACTGGAGATTTTTAAGAAGAGGCTAGACAGTCACTTGTCTGAGATGGTATAGGTTCTCCTGCTTGAGCAGGGGGCTGTACTAGAGCTTCTGGTGCACCCGGAAGAGAAGAGGAGGGTGGAGAGAAGAAAAGGTATAAAAGGGGCAGACCAGCCTGTTTTCGGAGGAACAGTGAGTGAGGGGTGAGTGAGCAAGTGGCATGTTTTGGGGGCAAGCAAACGGCTCCTAGGGACGCGGTGGCTCAGTGGGTTAGGACGCTGAGCTTGTCGATCAGAAGGTCGGCAGTTTGGCAGGTCGAATCCCGAGTGCTGCGTAACAGAGTGAGCGCCTGTTACTCGTCCCAGCTTCTGCCAACCTAGCAGTTCGAAAGCACGTAAAAATGCAAGTAGAAAAATAGGGACCACTACGGTGGGAAGGTAACAGCGTTCCGTGCGCCTTTGGCGTCTAGTCATGCCGGCCACATGACCACAGACATGTCCTCGGACAAGCGCTGGCTCTTTGGCTTTGAAACGGAGATGAGCACCGGCCCCTAGAGTCGGAAACGACTAGCACACATGTGCGGGGGAACCTTTACCTTTACCTTTTAAACGGCTCCTGCCCAGCTCACTTGTGGAAAACATGCTGCTTGCTAAGTGAAGCCCCAGGATCAGTGGGCTACGGCTGATCTGCACTTCGGCTGTATCAGCTGTAGCCTGCTGATCCTGGGGCTTCACTTAGTAAGCAGCATGTTTTCTGCAAGCAAGTGAGCTGGGCAGGAGCCCAGGAATGGCGTGTGCAGCTACAGCTGAGCCATGCTTCTGTACCCAGAGTGCAGCTTCTGAGCGCGGGCAGGATGGCTTCTGAGCGCCGGATGGCTTCTGAGCGCTGAGCAGCTTCTGAGGGTGGGCAGCTTCTGAGCACTCCGCATGGACAGCTTCTGAGCGCCAAATGGCTTCTGAGCGTGGGCGGCTTCTGAGCGCCGAGCAACTTCTGAGGGTGGGTGGCTTCTGAGTGCCGAGCACTGAGTGGCTTCTGAGCGCCAAGTGGCTTCTGAGCATGGGCGGCTTCTGAGCACCAAGCACCGAGCAGCTTCTGAGCACCAAGCACCGAGCGGCTTCTGAGCACTGAGCGGCTTCTTGAGTGCGCTGCATGGGCAGCTTCTGAGCGCCGAGTGGCTTCTGAGCGCAGGCGGCTTCTGAGCGTCCTGCGTGGGTGGCTTCTGAGCACTGGGTGGCTTTTGAACATGGGTGGCTTCTGAGCGCCGAGCGCCTTCTGAGCACCAAGCAGCTTCTAAGCACAGGTGGCTTCTGAGCACAGCTCAGCTGTAGCCGCACACACCGAGCCTGGCAGGCAGTGGCACATTCTCCTCACCACACGGAGTGGCCGGCGAGGTGGGCCGGAGATATCCTGGCCCTGCCTGTGCATGCGCAGAGGCTGAGGTGCATGCTCTCTCCTCTGCGCACACACAGGCAGGGCCGTGATGTCGCCAGTTCACCTCACTGGCTGGTCCGTGTGGTGAGAATGTGCCGCTGCCTGCCAAAACCAGGCTGGGGTCTGGGCGGTGTAGCACAG